>MUZC01000289.1:233881-277594 GCA_002072015.1 Radix auricularia | reverse complement strand
CCCCCCCCCCCCCCCCCCCCATACTTTCTAGAACGTTTACGCTCTACTCTAGTAAGTCTCGGTTAAGGATTTATTCTTTTATGCTGCAGCTGTTTGCAGAGGGTTTATTGTTTTTTTAAAAATTAATATTTTAGGATTTATAGATTATTTAATAAAGTAAATCTTACTATTTACATTTTTGTAGACCACAACTTATCTCCATCTTGGTTAAAAAAAAGGCGAATGAAGTTTAGTACGAAATCATACAGTGAGACCAGTGTGAGATAGTTAGGATACTTTTGACTTGGAAGATCGGATCATTTACTCACGCGGCCATTTTTGTTTAAAACTACGAATTAAACTAATTAAACGATTGTTCATCAATTCTTTCAGAAAAAGTAATATATTTATAAATTTATATTAATAAATGACGGTGATTCGTTAGGAAACAAAGCTTTTCTGTACTTCATATCCACTTATTCCAACTTTAAAAATTAAGTCATTGTTTATTTCGTTTCTTATGAACGAATAAAAAAACAACACTGCACCATTGAACACTGAATAATTAATGCGAGTTAATTTTTAAAGTGATAAAGTTGGATAAAAGTAAGGCAATTTGGTGCACACCGATTTTCCGATTTCGGTTTAATGAACCCGGCTTAGTTTGTATACTTAATCAACATTTTCCTATGATTTTTATAAAACATTTTTTATTTATTATTAGGTAATGACAAAAAGTATTTGGATAAGGTAGACATTTTGTTTACATTATTAGTACAAATGCACGTCCATTTTTAAAAATAAAGCCTTAAACTCTAATATCGTTTTTAATCTTAAATCTCTTTTGTTTTTTAGTTTAATTGTTGGATGTTTTTCATATTTAAAATGATTCCATCCTCAAAAGATAAATGTGAATTGCTTTTCATGATACAATATGTAACAAGTTAATAAACACTCATTAAAAAAACAAAAACAAAAAAACTCGTTTCATAACATGTTTTGAGAATTTAAGTATTACACAAGTGAATACGTCACTCATGTTATTGTACTGATGAAGGCATTAGCCGAAACTTCTACTGTCGTGTTAGTTTTCAAGTAAGGCTTTAATTTATTGTTTTCGTTGCAAAATTAGTTTGTGTATTTTGTATTTTATTTAAAAGCTTTATTGCAGTCCCATTCTATAAAACATGTAAATGTTTTTAAAATGCCAGCGGCAGAAAATATCGATTACAACTCTTTGAGCCACTTACAAAGATTTTAATTTATTTTCTCCAGAGTCAGATTCGCTTTGTCCTGCATGATAATGATAATAAAATGCTGCGTAAATTAACAAACATATTGCCTCACTGTTGCTGAGTGCATTTTGTTGGACAAAACGTCCTATAAGGTTTGACGAATAAAAGTTAAATATTTGCCTCACTGAAGCTCGTGTGCATTGACTGTTGGCAAGCGACCAAGCTTTCACTATGCCCAGCTAACTTTGTTTTTCCCTAACTAGGGTCAGGTACCAACTCAGGGGCACCCGTAGCCAGTGGCGTCGCTAGGGGGATGCGGCGGGGGCGGGCCGCCCCGGGTGACACCATCAGGGGGGGTGACACCAGACAGTAAAATTCTATATATTCCCGTCATTTGGCTCTGGAAAACTCGGAGGAGTTCTATGGGTTAAATCATGACGGGGTGACACCAGGAGCTACCGCCCCGGGTGACACCATGAGCTACCGCCCCGGGTGACACCAACCCTAGCGACGCATCTGCCCGTAGCCGCGGGTACGGGCCCCTGCCCTCACTGGAATTCGAACCAATGTCTCGACCATCGTGTGTGCCTTTTATTTCATTAACAAAGAATCCATTGATCACTAGGAGTGATTCGATAATTGCATGAAATTTTGAAGAATCACGAATTATGTGTCGTGTCATTGTGGGTCAGTGCGATCATCAGTGCCTTGTCACTGTTGGTTAGTGCGGTAATCAGTGCCTTGTCATTGTGGGTCAGTGCGGTCATCAGTGCCTTGTCATTGTGGGTCAGTACGGTCATCAGTGCCTTGTCACTGTTGGTCAGTGCGGCAATCAGTGCTTTGTCATTGTGGGTCAGTACGGTCATCAGTGCCTTGTCACTGTTGGTCAGTGCGGTAATCAGTGCTTTGTCATTGTGGGTCAGTACGGTCATTAGTGCCTTGTAATTGTTGGTCAGTACGGTCATCAGTGCCTTGTCACTGTTGGTCAGTGCGGTAATCAGTGCCTTGTCATTGTGGGTCAGTGCGGTAATCAGTGCCTTGTCATTGTGGGTCAGTACGGTCATCAGTGCCTTGTCATTGTGGGTCAGTACGGTCATCAGTGCCTTGTCATTGTGGGTCAGTACGGTCACCATTGCCTTGTAATTGTGGGTCAGTGCGATCATCAGTGCCTTGTCATTGTGGGTCATTGCGATCATTAGTACCTTGTCATTGTGGGTCAGTACTGTCATCATCTATGTCATCAGTTTCTTGTCAGTAATTAAGAAATAGAAAGCGTGTGTCATGTGAAATAATAAATCAAATACTAAATTTTACAAATAGAAAACTATTTTCAAGACAAATTCTTGAAGGTAACGCAAAGCACTCGTGAAAGGCATTGAGATTGAATAAGAAAGTAACGAATTAGTGGAGTAACACTTTATAAATGTTAAATTTTATTTACATTAATAATAGGATACATATACCGGGTTTACAGGAGGGGGTTTTGTTTAGTGGGGGTGGGGTGGGAGTGTGGATTAAGATTCATACTATAATAGAAAGAAAATTGAACAATGATAAATGAGATATTGTATAGTTTGGCTTCAATCTACTGTTTTTCTACTGGCTTAACTGAAACGCTTCGATCTTATATATGATGGATGGGATGCTGTTTGGAGAAGCCTTGAGGGTATGTACTGTTTGATCCAAAGCAGCCTTTAAAATATTCAAAAGTTAATGAAAAGCTGCTTTACGTCTAGAACAGGGGTCTCCAAAATCTTTATGCCGGAGGGCCGCATCAACTGTCAAACAGCAATTTGGTGCCGACTACTAACACCCAACTACTAAGTTTTGTGTCTACTACAGTTAAAATTAATATCTTTGTTTAGATTAAAAGGTCTCCAGGGGCCGGATGATTTGGCCTCGCGGGCCGCATCTGGCCAGCGGGCCGTAGCTTGGAGACCCCTGGTCTAGAATATCACAATCACAATAGAGGAGTCTAGACGAAAGTAATTAGCTGACAGCTTGCAAAGAAATCTCTATAACTCCATGAATGCTTGCCCTCTCAGCCGAATGTTACGGATTGGCAAAGCACTGAATTAAACGTCAGGATCAGATATGGGCTCTGTGCGCAATGTTAGTTCTTCCGTCCACTTGTTTATCAATTGGAGAAATAACTTATGTCATCCAACTTCTTCCTTTGAAAACTCTGGCGTGCGCTCATTGTCCGTGACGCTGGGGGTGACATCCAGATCCACGGTTGTGGATTTCCTGCTCTGTGACACAACCGTTGTAATGCTGTCGTCCAGAAGCTCAATGTTTCCCCTGTTCATGGTGACGGCGAACTGGGGCTCGACGGTGCTCTTCAGGTCCAACGAGTGCGTCGTCATCGTGATGGAGTTTGAGTGCAAATCAGAGTACAGTCGGCGGAGCCGGTACCGCCAACGGCAAGGATGCGTCCTCAGCATGATCCCGTAGACCTGCATGTATTCCTCGCGCCCGTAGGCGTAGACGGGGGCGTTGACGAACGAGTTGCTGATGGACAGGATGATGGTGCAAACTTTCGCCATCTCGATGTGTTTCTGCGAGAAGACGTTGACGTACTTCAGGGGCGCGATCAGCAAGTACGGCAGCCACAAGAGGACAAAGAGGAACATCAGACACGAGGTGATCTTTACCGAGCTAACACGTTGCTTGAAGGTCCTGACCTGGTCTCTGTTCATGTAGCCCTGCTGCTCTTTGAATTTCTTTACCTGCCTGTAGACAACGATAAGGATCTGGGCGTACAGGGCGCTCGAGATGGCTAGGCACAGGCTGACGTTGCCGAAAGCGGCGAGGAAGATGTACGGCTTGGGGAGGGTCGTGTAGAAGTTGCAGCGGGCCACCAGCAGCTTTTCTTCCGGGTTGTAGTTGTTGTAGCCGAGCATGGGCAGGAAGGCCTGCACGATGATCAATGTCCATATGCTCAGAATTACGAGTATCATTCTTGTCTCCGTCACGTAATAATAGTACCGCAGCGGCCACATCACCGCCAAATAACGATCCATGGATATGGCCAAAATCGATGCCAAGGAACCCGCGGCGGAGATCATGATGGACATGATCCAGTTCAGGCACAAGTACTTGTTGGAGAATATAAAGTCCTTCGTCTCGGACAAGTAACTGAGAATGTACATGGGGACGGTGTATGCCCCCATCAGGAAGTCGGCCACGGACAGACTCAGCAGCAGGTAGTTGTTGGTGGTGTGGAAGCCCGGGTACAGGACGATCCCCCAGAAGACCAGGACGTTGGAGAAGATGATGATTGGCATGAAGACCAGCAGCACGCCTACGGCGACGTGGTGGACTTTGATGACATCAGGGTCCTCCAAGAAGGTGTACTGTGAGCTATTGGTGAGTGCAATGATGTGGCCCGGGATGAACACGATGTCCATGTTACGGGATTTCGCTGATTAAACTGGGGACTAACTTGTCCAAACCTCTCACCGAAGCTGAAAGTCTGTAGGTTTTTAAAATTTTTAAAATGTTTATTGAAACATCGTCTTCTTAAGTCTAACAATTTTAATGAAGGAAAGTAACATTGCACGAAAACCTTTGATTAATCTATACAATTTTATGCTCATAACATATTCCTGAATTTATTATTATTATTTTCTTTTTGAAAATAAACGGGATATCAATAGTACTATGATATAAAATGAAAAATAATAAGCGCATGAAAGTCATGAATATAATATAATATAATATATATTTAGCCTATATATTTTTTTATTTTTTTTTTAGTCCCATAACCTCTTTTTATCGAGGTCGTAGAGGTCGTAATGTTACCATTAGAATATTCTCGGGCTTAATAGACACTGGCGGCGCCCATCCCTCTCCAGGTCAGCGGAGGACTTTCTAAGCGTTTCTAAGCGTTAGTCATTGCACAACATTTTTATAGTGGCTTTTCGTGGGCTTTTCGTGGGCTTGAACCCACGCCCCTCAGCTTGTGAGACGAGCGCACTATTGCCTTCGCTACCTAGCCGCCAGCCTTATATATTTATATATATATATATATATATATATTAGAGGGATGTGAAATCAAGCAGACGTGCATGTCATCAAGCTGAGATACATGACTTTAAGCAGTAAGCAGTTAAACATTACATCAAGCAGAAGGACATGACATTAACTTAAGAAGTGTGACATAGCCTACGTAACAAGATTATTAAATTAAATTCAATATTTGTTAATCTGTTCAAAGCTTTGGAATTTTACATCAGATAGAGCATTCTCATAATATTCCTTTCTGTGTTAAATATTTTAAAATCATGTTGGTAAATTTTGAGTATGCAGGCAAGTGACTACAATCGGATCCATGTAGCGGGAAATACAATCTTGACACTGACACTGAAACATTTACTGAGAGATTCCAATCCATGTTCTTTGTTGATCGTCAGCCAAATAGAATTTTTACAAAAACAAAAAGTTTTTCGCACTATTGAACATATTCTGAACTTCCCACATTCGCACTTCATACTTGAGCATCAAATTGTAGTTATTCCCTACTTTTATTTTGTATTTATTTTCCCGAAAAGTTTAAACTATTTTTGCAAACGCTGTTTATAGTAGTCTAATTTTTAGGAGACGAGTTAATATTTTATGGAGAGTGTTCTGTTTACAAATAAATTACATGCACATTGTATATGTATTTATAAGGAGGTTTCAAATTATTTATTGGTTTCTTGATTCAATAGTAAACTAATGTTTTTTTGTTTTTTTTTTAAATGTATAATTTAATTATTTATCTCTCTAAAAAATATTCTGTAATAAACTAATTTTACGTAGCATGTAGAGTGTAGAGTTAAGAGAGCAGAGTTGAGATTGAATGGAGAGAAACAAAAATTATTGAAAGGACTTCGGTTAACATCAAAATAAAAAAGCAAAGGAAATCATTCAAAACAAAATTTTTTCACACTTATCTACGTCTGCAGACCGCTATCTCAGGATTTGACTGTTTGCATGCCTGGTTGTCAGGAGTTAGTAATCTTTTTTTTTATTTTAAAAAAGTTAGTCGTCTTTCGTTTTCCCTGCGTCACTTCGGCGTCTTTCTTTCAGTTTCCCGCGTCAGTTCGACTATTTCCGTATGACTGCATCATTTTTTGTGAGTCTTAAGTTCGACTCCCTGCATCATTTCTTAGTCTTTAGTTTGACTCCCTGCGTTAGCTCGGCGTCTTTCGTACGACTCCCAGCTTCATTTTGGTATCTTTCGTTCGATTTCATGCGTCAGCTCGGTATCTTCTTTTCGGCTCCCCTTATAATAATAGGCAATTGGAAATTTTCTTCGATGATACTGTGGAAAACGCTTTCTTCCTGTGAGCGCGGGTCACTGGAAGTGTCGTCCATGATCACCAGCCTCGTCTTCCTCTCACCGGAAGCCTGCTGGTAGTCGACGCTTTTGAAGTGCGTGGACGACGTGAACGAGCTGGAGTGCAGCTCCGAGTACAGGCAGCGGAGTTGGTACCGCCATTGACAGGGGCACGTCACCAGCATTACCTCGTAGACCTTCATGTACTCCTCGCGCCCGAAGGCGTAGACAGGGGCGTTGACGAACGAGTTGCTGATGGACAGGAGGTTGGTGCAGGTCCTGATCATTTCTATATGCTTCTGTGAGATGGTCTTCGAGTACTTAAAGGGGGCGATGAGGATGAAGGGCAGCCACAGGATGATGAAGAGGAACATGAGAAAGGATGTGATTTTGACAGAGTTGACGCGGCGCTTGAAGTGAGAAATCTGCTCTTTGGTCATGTAGATCTGCTCCAGCTTAAATCGCTGGATCTGCCTGTACACCACTATCAGTATCTGCATGTACAGGAGGCTGGACAACACTAGGCCCACGAAGATGCTTCCGATCAAGGAAACCAAGATGTACGGCTTGGGGAGAGTCGTGTAGAAGTTGCAGCGGGCCGGCAGAAGCTTTTCTTCATGGTTGTAGTTGTTGTAGCCGAGCATGGGCATGAAGGCCTGCGCGAAGATGTAAGACCAGAGAACGACGATGGCCCATTTGATTCTTCTCTCCGTCACGTAATGGCAGTACCGCAGCGGCCACATCCCGGCAATATAACGGTCGATGGCGATGGCGAACAGCGTCGCTAGAGATCCGCCAGCGGGCACCATGATAGCGGCCAGGCCGTTCAAACACAAGTACTTGTTTGAGAATATGATCGCTTTGGTCGCAGGCAAGTAGCTGAGGATGTACATGGGGACGGTGTAGGCCCCCATCAGAAAGTCGGCCACGGACAGGCTCAACAGCAGGTAGTTGTTGGTGGTGTGGAAGCCCGGGTACAGGACGATCCCCCAGAAGACCAGGACGTTGGAGAAGATGATGATTGGCATGAAGACCAGCAGCACGCCGACGGCGACGTGGTGGACTTTGATGACGTCGGGGTCCTCCAAGAAAGCGTGAGAATGGTTGGTTAGGGTGATTTGTTCGCCAACCATAAACATGAGAGTCATTTTTTCTTAGGTTTATATATAGGTTCGCGATTTCACTTGGGCAAAGATTTAGTTTGTTTTTTTAGGCGACTTGTCTTTTGAAGACACGTGGGCGGGGATTAAGCTGTAGAAATTTGATGTCTATTGTGAAAACGTTGTTAAATTTAAAAGAGTTTTAAATTAAAATGTCTGTTTTAAAAACTTTTTTTGCTAAGTCTTCGTAAATTAAAAAAATAAAAATAAATAAATATGTAATTTTTAAGCAATATATCAACTTTCTTCTTAAGAGAAATTAAATGTTTCACAGCGTCTTAATTTGTTTCGCTTATTAGTATTAGATCAATAAAACAAAAATATTACTATAAAAAGATTTGAGTTTCGTGTATTAAAGATACGTTTTGGTGCGTTTTCATCGTAGTGACCTCAAGGAAAATAATGACCATAATGCGTATACCTATTACCCACAAAAGACGCACATCCTTGCCTTAAAATTTGTAAAGAGGTTTTTATGCAATCATATCTCGAGGGCTGTTACATTAGCAAAGACATTTGTTAGCTCTAATACAGATTGTTATTTTTTTCCCACACAATAACATTATATAAAGACATTTTTAAAAATATCGAAGACGTTAGTTGCGTTGTGTTGCCAGTTAAATACTTCCCCCACCCTTTATCTTCCCCAGACCAACAAAAAAGCTTTTGGTTATTATTTTTAAAAATATTTTCATTGTTCGTAATTTTGCATCCCTTTTTTTTCAAGTTATGCAACTGCCACAAACCCCCCCCCCCCCCAGCTACGCGACTGCTCCAATTTGCCTCAAAGACCGTGAGATCTCTCAGGATTAAAACTTCACGTGCTCCAACAACCTCTGTAAAGGCTCTAAAATAAAGATCATGATACTCTGGACCTGGAGAAAGGGACTACTTACTATCTGCTCATGTGCTACAAATTAGGCCAGGCGCAGGTAGCCCAAGCCACACCACTGTAATCTTCGACAGTGACATACTTTCCAAATCAGGAAGAGAGATTTTAAAACACTAGAACATAGCAAATAGTTTTCATTTAGGGCGAATTAGAAATGTAATTTATTAAATATGTTATATTCAATTGTTAATGTATATTCTTAAATGAGGAGTATAAATAGTATAATACTTACCAATACAATTTGACTCTTTAGTCTTGTTTGTTGATTTTCCCCCACCATAACTGTGAGAACATGGAGAACTTACGCACTATTGAACACATTGCACTGTAAGTGCGTAATTCAGGATCATGTAATTTGATTTTATTTTACAAGTTGCTACCGCTCACATTTTTAAATAAAATCTTGAAACATTCATTTCACATTCACAGTCAATATATTAAATAATATTATTCAAGGAAAAACTAAGGTGCAAGAAATCAAATGATACAAAAATATGACATTCACCCCCATAACATCTCTAACGATACACAAATTTTACTCTGCCCACACCCCCACCTCATTAAAATAAACAAATTAATTGAAAAATCTCCCACAATGACTAATTCAACTGAAATGCTACAGAAATAATTCCTAATGGTTAATACACCAATCCATTGTTACAGGAGTGCTCAGTAATTAAAAAACTAAAAAGTTCCACTAAAACAAGAAGCAACAAGTAAATTTAAAGCTAAAGTGTGACTGAAATCATTGCTGAAAAAGGGGACCGATTTTTACAATTTATTCTTTTAACTTTTTAAAGTTTTGATTTTCACATTTACAAAGAAATTATATAGTACACAAATTGTGTTTCTTTGTGTGAAACTAAAAAATAACAAAATAATCATCTTAAGGTTCTCCAAACATTTTCCACTCCATCAAAGCAACCTTTCAGGCAACAACCATTGCCTACACCATAACGACCCTCTATCATTGCATCCAGAATTCATCTTTTTTCCTCCGTCCATCCCTACATCATGTATACACTCTAGCATCAACAACCTCATAACTAACTACATTCGTCCAAAACTTATTTATCCTTTAATCGATCCATCTATTTATCCATTTAAATTTATCTATACAACCACGAGCTTCCATTCACAGCAAAACGCTTTTATCGTCTTAGCAAAGTTTTTCCAGGCTCAGATCCACATTAAATCTTAAATCAAATGATTTAACTTTGGTCTTTATAACAGCGTATGTACCAAAAGAAAGACCCATGCACCTCCACCGTTTCTCGTGGTTTTTTCTAGAGCTGACATCAAGTTATCCAAGTGCTGTGTGAAGACGATTTAGGCTTCTTCGTGTCCAGATGGTACGCACTATTTGTGCCAGTGAGAAGCCCCGAGATGGAGAACACGGACTTTGAGGCGTTCTTCCTCACCTCAGCCAACTCGCTCAACTCTTCCAAAGGGGAGGGATCTTCCCTCACGGTGGACAAGTGCTCCAGGGCTTTGTTGACCTGGTTGAACGCGTCCTGCAGGGCGGGGCTCAGAATAATTGACGTGTCCTGGGAGAACCTCTTGTGAAGCCGTTGCCTGTGGAGGTTGCGTAGCTGCTCCCTCCACCGCCACGGCCACGTCGTTACCATGCACTTGTAGACGGCCCGGTTCTCCTTCCGGTACAGGCCGTTGATCAGGGCGTTCACCAGGGAATTCCCGAAGAAGAGAAGCTGCGTCGCCACTTTGAGGATTTCGATTTTCTTCTGAGAGAACGTGCGGAAGTATTTGAAGGGCGCCACGAGGGCGTACGGGAGCCAGAGCAGGATAAAGACCAGCATCAGGAAAGTGGAAATCCGCACGGAGCTGACCCGGTGCTCCATCCACTCGTGCATCGACGGCGAGCTGATGCTCCGCTTGCGTAACGACTTCACCTGTCGATAGGACGCCATCAAGATCTGGGCGTAAAGCACGCAACAGACGGCGATGATGAAGAATATGCTCCCGAAGGATGCCACGACGACGTACTCTGTGTAGAGGGTTGTGTAATAGTGGCACCGCGCGTTCAGGGGCATTACGTTGTAGTCGTATTTGTTGAGTCCCATCATGGGAAGGAAAGCGACGATGAAAATGAGAACCCACACGACGATGACGACCCTGACGGTGCGCTGCTCGGTGACGATGGTAGGGTACTTCAGGGGGCACAGGATGGCGATGTAGCGGTCGACGGAGATGAGCAGCAGCGAGATGAGCGACCCGGCGCCGGCCAGCTCTATGGACGAGAACCAGGCCAGGCAAAAGTACTTGTTCGCGAGGACCAGGTCTCTCGTCGACTGCAGGTAGCTCAAGGCGTACATCGGGATGCAGTAGGCGCCCATCAGGAAATCGGCGACTGAGAGGCTCAGGAGGAGGAGGTTGTTGGGTTCGTGGAATCCAGGGTAGAAGGCAATGCCGCTGAAGACGAGGGTGTTGCAGAAGATGATGACCGGCATATAGCAGAGGGAGACGCCGACGAAGATGTCGTGGGCCAGGACGATGTCCGGGTCATCCAGTCTGAAGCCAGTGGAGTTCTCCAGGGTGATGAAACCTTTGTTGTAGAAGTCGATGTCGAGGATCTCAAACATGTTTATCAGTAGGACGCCGTCGTCGTTGTCTCCTAGCAATGATGAGGTGGAAGTGAGGCCGAGCTCTTGCCGTGGGACAATCATATTATCATGGACGAGGCTACAGCTGAAGGCAGTTTGGACCGAGATTCTTGTGTGGTTGTTGCGTCCTCATGTTAGGACCATATAACTAGCTCTAAACGACGAAACATTGAGAAGGAAAAGAACAGAAACACAAAATATTAATCATATCATTATAATTGAGTATAATTACGCAAATCTACTTTCGAAATTGCTGAAGTGAGAGTGATCCACAAGGATATTATAAGGGGTCATCATACACGCTCGCTGTTGAAAATGTTTCTGTGTGCTTTTGACAAAAATCTTTAAATATTACATTAGTGATTTTTTTATTGTTTGTTGATATTGGCATTGGCATTACTGGTCGATTCATTTCTGGTGGTTTATTTCTACACCATCATTTTTGGATTGATTATTTTTATAGAGTTCCTTTTATAAAAAGTATGACCAATTTTAATTCCTTAAAACAAAAACAAAATGATCAATATGAAAACATGAAGTGGACTTAAATAGCTTTAATTTTTTATTTAAACATTTGTTTAGCTTTGAAATAATTTATAACTTGACGTAAAAACCAGCAGTTGTCCACTAAATTACAAAACATTTCTATTTTTCCTGGGTTCTTTTTTATTTTAAAAAATCCAGCTGCATAATAAAAGAGTATTTTAAAAAATAAAATTCAATTGTTTAAATTTGATTTCATTGTGTGTGTTTAAAAAATATTTTGTACGTACCTGAGGTCGATGTTGTGTGTTCAGATGTTATTAAAATTAATGGTAAGACAATACCATCATAAAAATACGTTTTTAAAGGGGTAGAGTACCACAAGGAGAACTAACAAAAGAAAAATTATAGATTTGCTCTCTAATTCTGTTTCCGTGATACATTAAACATAAAAGAAGACAAAAGCAGCAGCAGAAGGTACCCATTAAATGAAAGGAAGTTTAAAGCGCACCTATGGTCTATTGAACACGCTAATGAACACGATCATTGTTCTTTTATTTCGCACCCTAAACATGTTTATACAGATCATATTATTTATATTTTCTTATGCAAACTATAAATTGAATTTTTGTGGAACCTGACATCATGAATTTTCCCGTTTCTGGTAAACATAAACTAAGATGTTTTTCTTTTCACATCATTGATTTGTATTCAGTGTATAGTTAAAAAATGGTTCTAATACATACATTACAAAATTACATTAAAACACACGCGCTATTAATTCAGATCTAGCATTCACATACATAGTGCAGTGATACCTTGGGTTACGACATTAATTCGGTTCTCAACCCGAAAAAGTTGTAGCCCTAAACAATGAAATCAAAGAATCGTGTACAATGCGTTTACAGAAAAGAGAATCGTTGCTTTTTAATTGTTTTTTTCAACATTTGTTCGGGAAGAGTATATTCACAGCTGTATAATTAATTTGATGACGTAAAGTATGCCTTCGACATTGTGTTTTATACAAATAATAGAAAGCCATCTATGTATCATTGATTATGTCATGTGACAGCTACCTTGAGATGTAGTCAAAGTATTCCACTGAGTAAGGATAATTATTACTTAGGAAAGAATAACTCGCACACATTCAAGTCATTTATTACGATAACATATGATAACAATGGATGGCCATTGTTAAATAGCCATGACTCGTAAACTCTTCGACCATCGCTGTTCCATGTTTTCACCACGGCTTGACCGCTTCCAAGCAACAGCAACGATGATTCCACACCTTGGTCATTTTTAAGCCATTGTTCCATCATTTTCCCACCACAAATAGGTTATGACCCATACAAATAACCTGGTTGTTTCTTACTCGTGATACATCACTTCTTTGTTTATTACCCAGCTCAGAATCGTCCTCAAACGCTGGGGTGCGGCAGTGTGTCTAACACTGACTCGTTCACAAGCTTGGGCCGTTGCCTCGCCATGTTTGGTCCATTTAGTATAGCCATCGGCAACCAATGCTATTTTTCCTGGGTTCTTTTTTATTTTGCTCATTGCTGAAACATAGTTTTTGATTGAATCAGTTAAGAAATAATTAGTTGAAAAAAAAATTACAGCTCAACAACGGTGACCTAATTCTCGGCATAACTTGTTTTAGCTATCTTCAATTGCTGTATCAAACCAGATTTCAGATTCTGGAAACATTTAAACGATCTATTATTTTTTACGCCCTTGCGTCTCTCCCCATCATACCCCCTCCACCTTACGTCAAGGACGGTTCATTAAAAGTCATCATCACCTGTGTGCTACCTGTGTGCTATATATGACTATAACACGGCTTGGCTGATATAAGATTATACTTTCACAAAAAAACGCAAGCATTTAGGTTAGATCATTCGGGGAATCGGCTTCAACCCATCCAAAAAGAAAAAAAAATCAGGTAAATAAACAAATCATAAATGTTGTATATATTTTTTATGCATTTTTAGTGAACAACATTGATGTTTGTTATCAAACAGTGTCAAGTTAAAAGATAATAATACTAGTAGAGATAGAGAAAGGTCACCGTTTTCTTTGTTGATATTTTCGACTTTTGTGGTTGTTAATTGTTTGAATGTTTCAAATTTTAAAATGTATTAATTAATATCAAATATAGGAAAATTATTTTTTAAAATTTATATTAAAAATTTATGAAACATTATTATAATAGGTTCGTTAAAAGTTAATACGCACGCGCATTCACGTGTTGTTTTAATTAATTTCATTACAATTGGAGGATTGTTGTACTTAAGGGGAAAATGTGATTTTTAATGATTGTATCTAGATCTATTTCCTTTCACTTGCAGAATAAAATAACAACGAAACAAAATGGATATCGTCGTATCTCTTATTTTCACATCAGTTTTTGGTAAGTAGACGATTTGTGTGTGTAGGAATTGAATGCGTTGAACTACATATTATTCGACAAATAACTTTATCATCATAAGGGGGTCATTTCCATATCGTTAAGTTTTTCTGATCATTCATCACAGTAAATTAAATTAGAACCGGCACATTCCTGGAGGCCAAGTTGTCAATGTTTTTGAAGTTAAAAAGATGTGAAGAAAAAAAACTCCAGTCTTTTATTTTCTTTAGTTAAAAACTGAAACAAATAGCAATTAATTTAATTTAATTTAAAAAAATAAAAATTATTGCTTCTTAGACTTTACTCAAATTGATTGCTGCCTTTGGGTCTCGCCAGAAAAAGTCACAATTAGTTACTTCTTTCATTCTAATGAGACATTTATAAGGTGGAAAATAACTTTTTTAAAATGAAATATTTACTGAAATAATTTTTTGAATGCAGACCATTGTGCAGAGAGCACGGGCTCAGTAATTGTAAATACTTTTTTTTAATGATTATTGTGCTGGAAAAGAAAACTTGCCTTTAATAAACCGAACAGATTTAATAATTTAATAATTAAAATTAAATAAATTAGCCAACGTAATCAGCCCAAAGACGTCCGATGAGTGAGTCCAGTGGGGAGCCAACTGTGAGATGGGTTTGGAGGCAGGGCTGGGTGGATTTAGACTTGATGGCGCCCTAAGCTGTTTGAGATGTGGGAATACTTTGGAAGTCCAGATATTCTATGTCAGTGCAAAACATGAAGAAAAATAATCCGGGGGTGGGGCATTCTTTAGTAGAACCCCCGCGCCCCGCTCTAACACACACAGATACAGACACACACACACACATAGGCCCTACATATACACACAGTTTTTGGTACGCTGTTCCAAATGTCTTTATTTTTTTACTTTTCTTTTCTTGTATTTAAAGAAATTTTTGAAAACAAAAATAATTTTAAAAAATTAAACCACGCATAGATCTAGACTATATTTAAATACATATTTGCACAAATTTATGTAGCAAGAAATAAAATTGTACGCACCAAACGCTTTAGGTTTAATATATATGTAGACTCTATATACATATTAAAAAAACAGATTTTAATTGGTTATCTCTAATTCAGGGCAGGTATCACGAATTTATCTAAGAAGTGTTACTTCGGAACACTGACCGAAAAGCTACCTAGAGAATTAAATATTTTGATATAGGGCTGTTAACGATTCATTTAAATTTAATCGTTAACTTTTGAAAAATTAACGTTTAATTAATTGATTACAGCCAAAAATTAAAATTTATGATGTTATAAGTAACACCTTCTATTCTTGTTGAAAATCTGGAAAATAACACTGGAATGTCTCCTTTACAAGTAATCTTTTAACAAAATATGCAAAAAGACAATTTTGTTGACATTATTTGATTCGAGTGAAGAGCGGGTCTAATAGACATTATAACCAGCCGAGTTGAACAATCATTCACAGGGAACTTAGATTACTTGTATGCACAAAATGGTCTTGGCATGGATTGACATTATCGGATATCGGTGTTCAATAAGCTTCCACCATTGTAGAGGGTTAATTGATTCAGAAACATTCCCGACAGTTAACTAAAATGTTCGTGTAATTATCAGGAAATTTATTATTTATCGGTCGCTATTTATTTTTTGTTACTTTTTGACTTCCAATAACTTGTAAGTGATGGGTCAATTAATCGTTAAAAATAATTAGTTTTAACGATTAATCGAGAAACTAATCGTTAATATCCCATCCCTATTTTGATGATAATTTATTGATGTATGTTCCAGTTGTTGTTTGCCTGACAAGAAGGCAATATATGCAAAGAAAAAAAATCAACCCTAAGTTTCGGCAAAAAACGCCTTAATTTTTCAAAGACGAGGACGCCGGCCTGTTAAAATTAAAATGCGAGCCATATTTGGCCTGCGGATAGAACATTGGACACACCTGTTATTTTTATCATTAGTACATTTGCCATGTTGCAATTTAAAATGATTTCGACAGATATTTCTTGTTACTGTATACAAGTTTTATTCGAACAACATATTATTAAATAGAATAAATAAGAGTCTTCATAATACATTTATATTTCACTCTCCGTGTCTTAAAACAATTTTTTTTCTTCTTGACAGTAGCTTTATCAAGTCAACAACAGCAAGATATGAGGTTAGCAAGGGTAAGTCAGTGGATGGGGTACCAGAGTGGAAGGGAGATGAAATGGGGTCGGGATTGGGCCATAGATGGGTGGAGATAGAGAGACAGAAAAGGAAGCGTGAAGAGATAGACAAAGGGAGGGAAAGCGAGGGGGGGGAGAGAGTGAGTGAATAAGAGAGAATGTAAGAAAAACATACAAAAATAGGATAGGAGGGTAAAGAAAGTTAGAGAGGATACTTATAAGGAGGGTAGAGAAGTTGACATAATCCTCTTGGATAGATTGTCACGGGACTCGTAAATCAGAAATATCTCGTCATACTTTGGTGGACCACATCATTTAAATTTCATAGCTATTAATTTTCATTATCACACCTTCTGGTCTTTGATCATTCAAGATGACATCGTTTACAAGGTAAAACAGTCTATATTTAGAATCGTGTACAAGAATTTTTGCGAATTATAAAAAAACATTCCGGCTTCATGAAGAAAACAATTCTTTGTGTGCTTGGTCGATGGTTGGGAGGGCTCAGTTGTGTGGGAAAGGGAAAGAACTCTCAGTCTATGTTGAGTAAGGTGGACACCATCTCTGACATGGGAGTCTAAGGGTCGAATCCAGCTCGTCGCATGCAAACTTTGGAAATTTATCGGCTTATCTGAACGTGACCAGCCTCGTTATGGTGTCAACCTCTGACCCGTCCCAGTTGTAAAAAAACACGACAGGGACGATTGACCAGGAAGACGATTCGGGGGTGGGGGTGAGGGGGACATTCAGTCAATCGTGGAGAGAAGTAGATCGTGATCACCTGAAACTCCCTGACAAGGTGGTCCCATCAATCACCACCAGCCCCACCTTCTCCCCATCCAGTTCCTCAAAGTGACTGTCAGGTTTGCTTGTTCGTTTGCAAAGTTTATTTTACAGGCTTTAAAAAAAACACAAGAAAATGTAAAATATTCATTTTAACTTTGGGGAAAAATAGAACAACACAACTTGACAGAAGGCCAAAAAACTTCCAGCTGCCCCCCCCCCCCAATCCCCACACAGCCAACCGTTTTGTCCTTTGTGTCTTTGCTCACCACTGCAAAGATGTCCTGACGTCAATCACCAATGTTTTGATCAAGGGTTCTCACATCAGAGGCCCCATAAACCCAACCCCTAACGTTTCCTCCAGCAACCACTCGTCTCCAGAATAAAATAAAATAAACGATTAATATAATAAGAAATAATAAAACAATTAAATTTTTTTTTTTTAAAAATCAACAAAAACTTTATAAAATACTTTGTAGCTTTTAAACAGACAAATGTGTCACAAAAATCAGGATGTTCATGACAAGGAATTGCCGAAGAGAGAGAGAGAGGGGGGCAGAGAGAGACAGAGAGAGACAGATATATAGAGAGAGGGGGGATAAAGAGGAACAGAGAGAGGAATAGAGAGACAGATACAGAGAGAGACAGTGAGAGAGTGAGACACATACAGAGAGAGAGAGACAGAGAGAGGGACACAGAGAGAGACAGATACAGAGAGAGACAGAGAGAGGGAGAAAGAGATACAGAGAGAGTGATAGAGAGAGAGACAGAGAGGGGCAATATATTTGTACTAAAAAAGGAATAAATTAAAAACTAATTAATTTTTTTTAAAAAAGAGCTTTAAGTTCCCAGCGACCCAAACAAGTAGTTACAGCTCCCCCTTACACTATCTCAGCACCCGCTATATTGTACTGATCATTTTAACGCCAGCAATCGGACATCCCATCTTAACCTTTGAGGGATGCATTACCCGCTCTTTGAGAATTACCGCTATATGCATATATAATCTATAGATATATAATTTTTAAAAAATACATTTTCCTTCACTTTTTTTTTTTTTTTACCTAACTCAATACTATAAAAAATTCTTCTCTAGAAAGGAAACGACTTCATCGCCAGCGCTGGGATGACAGACTCTAAGTAGGTAGTCGTTGTGTTTGCCAACGTTAGCCAGACGACCAAGCCATAAAACGGTCAAAATTAGAAACAAAAACAACTGTATAAAGGAAAGAGTGACGGAAATTTAAATCTATACATTTTCACTCTCATATGATATAATATTATTAAATTGACTGTTGCAACTAAAAAGCACTTAATTAAGCTTATGATAATTTATGTAATCTGTATGATCATGAAGACCATTGAGTTTGTGGTTATAAAACACAACCCATACCCCCCCACCAACCACATCTCTCACATAACTGACGTCACTTACATACTGACATCACTTACATAACTTACATCACTTACATAACTCACATCACTCACATCCCTGACATCACTTACATAACTGACATCACTCACATACCTGACATCACTTACACAACGCACATCACTCACATCGCTCAAATCACTCATAGCTCTCTCATCGCTCACATCACTCACATCGCTGACATCACTCACATAACATAACGCACATCACTTACGTAACACACATCACTTACAATTACACAACGCACATCCCTCTCATCGCTCACATCCCTCTCATCGCTCACATCACTCACATCACTCACATCGCTCACATCCCTCTCATCGCTCACATCACTCACATTGCTCACATCACTCACGTCGCTCTAATCGTGTATCCCCAGTCAGGACACCATTTGTTACGATCGTTGTTACGATGCTTACCTCACTGGTCGTGACGTCACCGGCTGTGCCTGCAGTCAATACGATTTCAATGGACGAAATTCATTACAGAACTGTGTAAGTGTAAGCTACAAGAGTTGCAAATTAACTAAGTTTACACACACAAACACAAAGTACATATGACACATACAGCCTACTTTTTCATCTTAATTTGTTTAAAATAAAATTTATAAGCACAATTTTTTTTTATTGTGTTTGCTTGTCTTTTAATGTCAAAATTTAAGAACATTTAATATATATATATATATATATATATTAAATATGCCATATAATATGGCCTCGTGAATAATCTGAATAGTAGTAGGATACGTTAATTTTGTACACATCTCTTTTGCAGTCTCAGGAACAAAGGGCCAATCAAAACATTGATGTCCGTAGTTGCAATTTTAAAATTTTTATACACTATAATTGTATATCCCCGTCTCAGCTGGGAGAGTGAACTGAGAAATCTGTTTAAATTAATTTCATTTTAACCGCTTCCATTTCCATAGAACTGTCCGGTGGGGTCAATATGCCAGCAGAGTCTCGGCAAGAGGAACTGTGTGCCTCACAGTGAAGTGGGCGGTCAGATGATTGGCGGGGGCAGGTACGGTAGTGCCATGGTCAGCGACGGCAGACCTGTGAGTTCTGGTCAAAGTCCAGGACAAAGTAAGTGCGGTCCCAGAACACCAGAAGTGTTTTAAGTGTGTCAGCTGTGTGTTAGAATTGCATGTTTTAGCCGTTCATTAGAAGTGTGTTAGCTGTGTGTGATCTTTCTTTTAGCTGTGTGTGAGATGTGTTAGAAGTGTGTGAGCTGTGTGTCAGCTGTATGTTAGAGGTGTGTTAGCTGTGTATTGGCTGTGTGTGAGCTGTGAGTTACCTTATTATCTGTGTCTTGGCTGTAAACTGTGAGATAGTTACGTGTAAATTTTTAGTTATAATGCGATAGCGGAAAACGCTAAACTAAGGATAACCCTACTCTGTAACAGTGGTTGCGAACTCATGGGAAATTTCTCAAATCGTGGAAATTTTTGAGCCAAATTTATTGAAATGGGAATTTGGGAATTTATGAGGATTTTGCCTTAAATATGGGGATATCTGAGTTTGACAAATTTTTAAAATTAAATACACACTTGAATGACAATAAAATAAAATGATTTGAAACATGCTCATTTTAAACAATTTAAAGAAATCCTTTTTTAGGGTGGAGTGGGGGCGGCTTTGTGACATCATATTTGTTTATTTGTAGCATGTCTAGGTTTTTTTTATTTCGCATCTAGGTTTTTTGGACATTTTTCTAGGTATTTACGCGCTTCGCCAACAGGATATAATATATGTGGGAATTTTTTACTCCTGCTTGGGAAAAATTGGCATCGTGAGTTTGCAATACTGCTCTGTAACGAGGCGCGTTTATTGTTTGTCATTTATCTAGGAGGAATGAAGTCAATAATTGAATCCCTTCTTGAGGCCGATGGTTACGTCAATCTGCCTACTCCATTTTCTCTCACAGCAACTAGTAAAAAATAATTTCTTTCCCAACAATTTTTACTCGTTGTTAAATTACCTTTAATCCTTACTACTTGTAAAATTGCCTTCACTCCTTACTCCTTGACCCATTACCATCACTCTATATTCCTTATTTCTTACTTTTCGTAACACCCATTTCACTATTTACTCCTCGTCCAATTCCCTTAACTCCCTTCTCTTTGTCCCATTCCATTCACCCCTTGTCCAATTCCCTTCACCCCTTGTCCAATTCCCTTCACGCCTTGTCCAATTCCCTTCACCCCTTGTCCCATTCCCTTTCACCCCTTGTCCAATTCCCTTCACTCCTTGTCACATTCCCTTCACCCCTTGTCCCATTCCCTTTCACCCCTTGTCCAATTCCCTTCACTCCTTGTCACATTGCCTTCACCCCTTGTCCCATTCCCTTTCACCCCTTGTCCAATCCCTTCACTCCTTGTCACATTCCCTTCACCCCTTGTCCCATTCCCTTTCACCCCTTGTCCAATTCCCTTCACTCCTTGTCACATTCCATTCACCCCTTCCCTTTCACCCCTTGTCCAATCCCTTCACTCCTTGTCACATTCCCTTCACTCCTTGTCCCATCCCTTTCACCCCTTGTCCC
Organism: Radix auricularia; assembly: GCA_002072015.1. NCBI lineage: Eukaryota > Metazoa > Mollusca > Gastropoda > Lymnaeidae > Radix > Radix auricularia. Next base: position 256,563 of record MUZC01000289.1, on the reverse strand, counting down.
ATTCCCTTCACCCATTGTTTCATTCCCTTCACCCCTTGTCCCATTCCCTTTAATTCTTGTCCAATTCCCTTCACTCCTTGCACATTCCCTTCACCCCTTGTCCCATTCCCTTTCACCCCTTGTCCAATCCATTCACTCCTTGTCCCATTCCCTTCACTCCTTGTCCCATCCCTTTCACCCCTTGTCCCATTCCCTTCACCCCTTGTCCCATTCCCTTTCACCCCTTGTCCAATCCATTCACTCCTTGTCCCATTCCCTTCACGCATTGTCCCATTCCCTTCACTCCTTGTCCCATTCCCTTCACTAATTGTCCCATTTCCTTCCCTCCTTGTCCCATTCCCTTCACTCCTTGTCCCATTCCCTTCACTCCTTGTCCCATTTCCTTCACGCCTTGTCCCATTCCCTTCACCCCTTTTCCCATTCCATTCACCCCTTGTTCCATTCCCTTCACGCCTTGTCATATTGTTTAACTCCCTACTACTTATCACATCTCTACTTAATAACGTATCCCAACATTCCGTTTACGCTCCGCCCTTTTTAACATTTCCATATTATTATTGATAGTCTGGGGTGTGGGGAATCAAAAACACCTGGCAACTTTATTTTACTGCAACTTGTGTTTCAGTAGACGTGTGTGGACTTCCGCCGTTGAACTGCATTGCCAAAAACAACCGTTTCAGCGTCGTCTCCAAGTTCACCTATGACCCTCGGATCCAAGCGTGTCTCAAGACCCTCGTCTACGCATCGTGCACGACAGTGAAGCTCTTCGACAGTCAACTTGAGTGTCTGAGGATTTGTAGTGACCAAAACAGGGGATATTAAAAACAACAACTCAAACCTTGACTTGACATACAAGAGTAGCCTCCCGGGAAATGAAGCTGTAACAGAAAAGATGTTTTAAAGAAACAAAGACTAAAATAGAAGAAGACAAAACACAAGTATATTGTCCACCTGTTGGTAATACAGTATTGAAAACTTGGACTCATTCGTGGCTCAGTTTGTTATAGTGTTTCATTTACGTTATTTTATAGTTATTATTATTATTATTATTTTTGCTTTCAACGTCTGAAGTGGGGTAGGGTGGGCGTGGAACCACAGGGAGATGAAAATCATCAAATTACCATCAAACTTTTGACAGCCCCACAGAAGGCAAATATAGAACTTGGTTTTAATTTTAGCGGCATCACTTTAATCCTGACCCGTCTTTCAGATAAATCCCTTAACAAACTAAACGGGTCGTTTTTTTCCCCCTTTTTTAAATTTTAATTTTTTTAGAAAACAAAAGCAAAACAAAACGCATTTTAAAAATATTACGAATAAAATAACTTTTTAAAAGTGCAAGTCATGACGTATCTTTAGTTGAGAAAGTTTGAAGGCAAACAGAAACAAGGAATCCATATTTGCTGTATCTTTTCCTGGTTAATTGGTTTCTTGGTGTCTTGTTTCAGTTCGTTCAGGCCAAGACGCCAACAGCCTGTTGGACATCGCCAACAGCCTGTTGGACATCGCCAACAGCCTGTTGGACATTGACATAAATCTAGCAACGCCTTATTGATCGGATAAAAAAAGTAATTATAGATTTTAAAAAAGAAATTGTTAAAATACGCTGTTTGATCCGTGGTTTAAAATAAGATCTAAAATGCTTGTGCAATTTTAACACTAAAAAACACTGAGGTGAACTAGAAATACGATTACTTTTGTTCAAAACATGAATCCGAGAGATATTGTCCATGACTATAAACCTGAGTGAATAAACAAGTTATCTAGAAATTTAATCAATTTGTAAAAAAATTCTTTGAGTTTTTGTAAACTGAAATTTGAAATTAAAAGAATGAATTAGGGGCAGTCAATAAAGTACGTAACCCTCTTTTTTGCCCACTTTTACCCCCCCCCTGTCACAAACGTGACGTACTTTATGGACGGCCCCTTACTGGTAAATCTGTTCCTGCTGAATAGCGTAACATGATGCTAGTTCATTCAGCGTTGGTCATCAGAATTATACGACTGACCAAATATTTTATAGAGTCCCTTTAATTTAAGATCCGTCCAGTCCACTGTCCATGCTTACGAAACAAATAAATTTAAAACATTTCATGAAAAACTACTAAACCAAACTAGAGATACAACATACTTCGACGTAATAATAAATGAGAAATTATCATGGTATCCCCATGTCAGGGATGTCATTAATAATCAAACAAAAACTTAAGCTTTATACACATTTTTTTTACAGATAATATACAAATAAATTGGTACCTCACTTTGGCGAGACCTGTGTTTATACTAGAATATGCATCTTCTGTATGGGACCCATCTACCAGACAAAACAATGATTAACTTTTTTAAAAAATATGATTTAAAAAAGCTGCCAGATTCATTACTGGAGAATATTCAAAACTGACAAAAATAACACTATTAGTTAAATCATTAAATCTTGAAACATTAGAGAATATAAGAAAAAAAGAGCAACAATACATAAGGCAATTAGTTCTAACTTGGAAATACAACACAAAGGTAACTAAATACAACCCTCAGATAGACAGTGATAAAATTTAAAACACTTTTCTATGCCCTATGCAAGAACAAACACATACAATTTCTCGTTCTTCCTTTCCGGAATTCGGACGTGGCTGGGTTGCCTGTAGAAACCAGGAAAACCAACACTTTATCAACATTTAAAACTCTCATTAAAATGCAAGACTAAACACAAACCATGGATAAGCATAGGCCATAACTATCCTTTGTATATACGGAGCGGAGTGTCTTTAACAGATAGGAAAAGATAAGATCAGATAAGATAAGATAAGATAAGATAAGATAAGACGATGACATTAGTTCACCAGGAATATTTTTTTAATCTACTGTATAGAAGGAGTTCAAGTAGTAGATAGAAATGATCATGAAGACTAACGGGGTCATTTTTTCTTTGCACAATAGAGTGAAACCTCGATACCGAAAATGACGTATACCAAACCTGTTTTTACTATAAGCAATAGAGGGAAAATGATTAATCCGTTCCCATGGACAAAAAAATCTTATTGTTATTTACATATTTAAACATTAAAATTTATTAACGTAGCTGTATAAAATAATTTAAACACTGTTGAATACTAAAATACATAAATAAAATGAACTTAAGTCATGTTATTTTCCCTGTTATCCAGATCAAACGCAATAATGAAACATGCTCTAATGTCCCTGGTCATTTTTTTTTTTTTTTGAAATCGATTTCACCCAAGTCGTACATTTAATAGAGTCTTTGTTTTTCACGATCATAGAAATATTCATTCTTGGCTTGCTTCAGTCAAGTCCCAGACACTTCCTTTTCATCTTGTATAATAATTAGGGAATTATTTTTAAAAAAAAAAATTAATCGTTAACTTTTCAAAATTAATTATTAATTTTATTTCGATTAGAGCCAAACGTTTTAAGGGAAGTAATAAAAACAAACGATTTACTTTTTTGTTTAATTGAGGTATTTCCACTGTCTCAAATACATAGAAAATTATATTTTTGAACCTTTGTAACTGCATTTCACTAGTGTACTATGTTCCTCGACGATACAGATCCTTCGATATGGGTTATTATATTGTTTGTTAATCGGTAAATTTTTTATAGATTAAAATTATTTTAATCGATAAAATATCGATTAAAAATATAATATCGTCTACACGTTAATACCCATTTCATCAATAAGTAATCAATTATTAATAATTAAAAATAGTTGCTTTTTTGCGTACAAACTTCTCCATTTAAAAAAAAAAATTATTTTAAAGTGTAAACTTTAAAATAAGCTGTTTTATAAGGAATATGATATCAACAATTAAACATTGTTTTTACTTAATTAACAATACCAAAATTTAAATTCATTGACATTATATTGAACTACTTATAACTAAATAAAAAAATGTAAATAACCTGTTTTTGTTACTTCCCATGAAATTTCAGTTTAATGACGTCATGCATCTTATTTTTAGCTTTATTTTTGTTTTTGCTGAAATGGATTTAAAAAGGCAGTTACAAGGAATTTGAGTGATTCGTTTAAGAATTAAAAAATGTTTCCTTATAAAAATGAATTTCTTAAAAGGATTATAAAAACTTTTAAATCTCTTATTTATTTTGAATCAAATTGAAGAAGAAATTTTAAAGCATGTTCGACAACTCTATTTAAAGTTCAATTCTTTATAGTACGAATTTTAGAATGACTTCCCTTGACAGGGGAAAAAATAATATTTTTGCTCTCTCCTCCCTTACTCATTGATTCGTTTGAAGGTCACATGACCGCTTTATTTACTAACACACTTGAGTTGAGGCTGTGTTACTGTGTACTATTTGTTACTCTGGTGCTTTCTCTGGGTTGTTCGCACCTGCTGTACTGCAAACTTCGTTGTGTTGATTGTTCAGCCCTACAAAGATGACTTTTGCATCATATTTCTATGGGTAACAGGTCTGTTTCAATTAAACGTCCTATATTTGTTTTGATAGTTTCGAAACTATGGGGGAAACGCGCGTCATCCAGCGTTGATTACTCTACCTGGCGGTGTGGCTCGTGACCTGTCTGTTGTACTCTTTAAGAACGTCGGTACAGCTGCACTTGGGCGCACATATTTTAGATAATACGAGCTCACATGACCACTTGACGATCATGTGACTATAACTCATTCTATTCACCAGTCATACTCAAACAAGAGAATTAACTCATATCCGAACTTTGAACACACACACACGAGGGAGAGAGAGAGAGAAAGAGAGAGCGAGAGACAGACAGAGAGAGAGAGAGCGAGAGAGAGAGAGAGAGTGGGGAGTGTTTCAACTAAAGTGAGGTGTTACTCATAATCATAACACTACGAACAAAATGGGGGGGGGGGGGTGAGACTGCAATCAGGCTTATAAAAAAAAAGTAAATGGAAAAGACGTAAACAGGGAAAAGGTTACCATGTTTACGTCTTTTCCATTTACTCATCATCGTTTCCAGCCATTAAAGCCTGCTGTGGACGAAACGATCTCAGTGTATCTGAAACTTTTTAAGTCGATGGACCGAAGTTCAAAATGCAACATGTGATCGGATATAGATTTATTAATTACGTTATAATTTGTTTTTTGTTTTTTTTTTTAACCATTTTATTTCGTGGTGCTGTTCCTTTCGTTTTATTTTGTCTTTCGGTTGGTTTCATATGAGAATCTTTGGACTTAAAAGTCTAAAGATCAGCCCTTATTTCATTAGTTGTGGAATGTTTAAAATTGTCTCATTTGATTCATTTTCAATATTAATTTTTCAGTTTGATATATAACAACGTCTGCTGTTAAGGTATGCGCATAGGGTCTTTTTTACATACCCCGCCCCGCACTCTGAGTTGATATGAGTAGGTGAATATATTCTTCTCCAAACAGAGAACATTTCAAATCTATCGTATGGCTCATGGTATGAGATCGATGACGCATTGATTTGGAAAATCGGGGCGAGCAAGGGGCCGTCGGGGCTAGATGTCCTAAGGCAAACGAAAACAGAAATGAAAATAAAATAGGTCAGACTTATATCACATGATACTACCGGATTTTTTTTATTCGTCTTTGAAGATCAAGCCGGCCAACGCCCAGTGATTGGCCAGGTTACATGCCGGGCATTATTCTGCCCTGAGCCTGGTGTCCAAACTTTGGACTATTTCTGTGTGTGTCTGTGTTAACATACTTGTAAATAGCCGTCCGTGGCGTGATGTCATTTAACACCCGACCACTGATTTTTTTTCTCAGTAAGTGGCTAGAAGTTTACCCACGTTTTGTATCTGTAGGCTACACGTTCGGTGCCGTGTCTCCGTAATCTCAGTCTCAATCACAGATTCTTATTGTGGCAGTGTCAACAGTCAATGCTCCGTTTACTGTTCCAGATGAGAAGGCGCTGCTGAGTGGTAGCCAACGAGAAGTCATTGACTGATCAGACATAAACAAATGGACTTTAGTCACGGCACGTGAACAGAATTGAGACAAGCGTGACACAGAGGAACTGTTGGTCAGACCCTCAGTTAAAGAGACTGACGGTGCGTCTCAACAGATGGTCTGTCACGAGAATGCCAATACTGACGAATTTACTATTAAAATAAGTCCACGCTAAATTATTGTTTAGAAATCATGCAGGACACCACAGCGTCATAAATTACGTTTTCCAGAATACTGTGACATAATAACCACGGCTGTTGTGTTAATTCAAGGTAAGCACATTTCTTGTCTTAAAGCATACAGCATTAGCGGTGGGGGAGGGGGGTTAAGATCACTTCAAAAATGCCAGTCTCCTCAAAAAGAACTAATAAGTAACTTCATCAAAAAAAAAATTTAAAATGTTAGTTTTGGGATTGCATTTATTTTTCTATATTCTCCTGACACACTCCCATTCTCCTACAACCATGTCAGTATATTTGACCCCTGTAATGCATGCTAGAAATGGAGCTGGTTACATGCGCGTCTTTATTATTTCATTTTTAAGTTGAAGCATAAAGCTGTCAAAATTTCCATTTTCTTCATTTAACTCCTCTTTTCCTCGTCACAAGTGTCAGGATATAGCTATAACTCTAACGGTTGGTAATTGTATGATGTTTATTTTGGATGGCCATAATATAATACTGTTTTTCAAAACCGGCTACTGTATATTGTTGTTCATAATGGGCCATAGTGTAACGTTGTTCATAGTTGGCCATCGTATAACGTTGTTTTTGGATGGTTATCGTATGATGTTGTTCATAGATGGCCATCGTATAACGTTCATAGATGGCCATATTTTAACATGGTCATAGATGGCCATCGTATAACGTTCATAGATGGCCATATTTTAACATGGTCATAGATGGCCATAGTATAATGTTCATAGATGGCCATCGTATTACGTTGTTCATAGATGGCCATCGTATAACGTTGCTCATTAATGGTTATCATAAAACGATGTTCATAGATGGCCATCGTATAACGTTGTCCGTAGATGGCCATTGTATAACGTTGTTCATAGTTGGCCATCGTATAACGTTGTTCATAGATGGCCATCGTATAATGTTGTTCATAGTTGGCCATCGTATAACGTTGTTTAGATGGCCATCGTATAATGTTGTTCATAGTTGGCCATCGTATAACGTTGTTCATAGATGGCCATCGTATAATGTTATTCATATAAAGGCCATCGTATAACGTTGTTCATGGGTGGCCATCGTATAACGTTGTTCTTAGATGGCCATCGTATAACGTTGTTCATAGTTGGCCATCGTATAACGTTGTTCATAGATGGCCATCGTATAACGTTGTTCATGGGTGGCCATCGTATAACGTTGTTCTTAGATGGCCATCGTATAACGTTGTTCATGGGTGGCCATCGTATAACGTTGTTCATAGATGGCCATCGTATAACGTTGTTCATAGATGGCCATATTAATCCATTGTTCACATCATTAAAAAAAAACAGCTCATCATAAAGTTACGAAGTTTGTGTGAAGAGGTTGGATACTCTATGCCTGATATCCGATTGTAAAATGTATAAGTAGTCCTATCCAGCTTAGTGATTGGGGTAAAATGCTGTGCGAATCGAGTTATTTTTAACGGGGCAGCTCCGTGCGATGCTTTGTTGTTTTAACTTCCTCTTTACGCCATATCACGCCGGCCCCTCTTCATTTTTATTGTGGGTTTTTAACAAAACCCAGAAGTTTATCGGTTTAGTAAATGTTATGTAGATCGATTAGGATTAATGATCAGTGTCTGCACGACTTTTATATTTTGATCCATGTATGCAATTGATGAGAGGTAAGAATCATATAACTTATAGTTTAGCTCTGCTCTCTCACATACTTATTGTTAATGTTCAGTTGGAACTCGTTCATCCGTTCCAGACTCTAACCGAATACAATTTCCGCGATGCAGGTTTTTATAACGTTTGTAAATCGGATAGATCCATAGTTAAAGTTGAAGCACAGAAGATCTGATAACAAGCTACAAACGTTGTTCAATATTATTGGAGCCTCGTGAAATAAAACACTTCAGTCACCATTGCATTCATAATTATCTGATATACATGAAACTGAATATTACACAAAATTAGAGAAAGTGAAGGCCTCACAGACGTTATCAAATAATTATTTCACGCTTGGATTCGTCCAAACAAAACAACCAAGTGCGTGCTGTAAACGAACAATTCTGAGCGCTTAGATGCAACGGAGATTTAATAAAATAAAGTTTGTTCAAATGTTGTTTTAATTTTTTTTAAGATAAATAACTTTCTACAAAAAGTATATGTGGTAAAAGGGAAGAGTGGCGGGCAGTGTAATTGATTACTATTTTATCTTTTCTTTCATAAAATTAGATGATTATAAAAGTAGACACCATTGATTGGCTACCATTAATTGTAGACACCATTCATTGGCTACCATTAAATGGAGACATCATTGATTGGCTACCATTTCTTGTTTCAAAATCTTTGTTTGTCAGATCTAGCACATTCTGTACATTTTAGTGTATAAATTGTTTTTGTTTACCTCTATAAATAGTTATGGCAACCAATTCAAGTTCCTGCCGAAAATGTAGATTTATGTAATGGCAGATACTGCATAATGAGAAAACAAGAGTATTCAGCCATCATGAGGATTCCGTTTATTTGTGAATGTTTTTTGTTGTTCTTTTGTGTGTGTGTGTGTGTGTTGTGGGTATAAGTCTTGACCTTTCCTCTATGTGTCCCAACCCCCCCCCCCCTCGGTCACTGCTGCATCGTCCAGTGCCTGGACGAATGTAGGTTGGACAGTCGGTGTCATCCTTTGTTTACACAACCAACTTTGATTGTCTGTCGATGTCGGTTATCTCAGGTCAGTTTATTGGTTATAGTGCAAGCACCGATCGTCGTCAAAACTTTCCGAGCGCATCTGTCCTAATTTAACCTGGGATGTTTCTGTTATCACGTTAATCCGTGACTGCACTGATCAAATTCTGGGACAAGGACATTTCGTTATCGTTAGCTGGTCAATAGCTCAACTCTTCGGACAGAAGGGGGTGCGGGGTGGGGGGGGCAACAAACAAACACGTTTTGTAATTTAAATACCTGCAATCGTCAACGTGTGTCCATTGACTGGTGTCTATTGACTGGTGTCTCTTGACTGGTGTCTATTGACTGGTGTCTATTGACTGGTGTCTATTGACTGGTGTCTATTGACTGGTGACTATTGCAAGGTGTCTATTGCAAGGTGTCTATTGACTGGTGACTATTGCAAGGTGTCTATTGACTGGTGTCTATTGACTGGTGTCTATTGACTGGTGTCTATTGCCTGGTGTCTATTGCAAGGTGTCTGTTGACTGGTGACTATTGACTGGTGTCTATTGACTGGTGTCTATTGACTGGTGTCTATTGACTGGTGTCTATTGACTGGTGTCTGTTGACTGGTTACTATTGCAAGGTGTCTATTGACTGGTGTCTATTGACTGGTGTCTATTGCAAGGTGTCTATTGCCTGGTGTCTATTGCAAGGTGTCTGTTGACTGGTGTCTATTGACTGGTGTCTATTGACTGGTGTCTATTGACTGGTGTCTGTTGACTGGTGACTATTGCAAGGTGTCTATTGACTGGTGTCTATTGCAAGGTGTCTATTGCCTGGTGTCTATTACAAGGTGTCTGTTGACTGGTGACTATTGACTAGTGTCTATTGACTGGTGTCTATTGACTGTATTTATTGACTGGTGTCTATTGACTGGTGGCGTCAACGTTTTTTTTAGTACCCCGAATGAGCGGGAAACACTTTAGCACATAATGTTAGAGGGTTTTGATTCTGCTCCACAGGCTGCGCTTTCGCATGCAACGATATGTTAGAGTCCATCGGGCGCAATTTGTTTTTGGATGCTACGAACAATACTCCTTCTGTGTCTCGTTTGTTCATGTGCAGAAAATAAAATAAATAAGTAAAATGAAATAAACTCATTAAAAAAAGTTATGGAGCATTCACATTTTCTTTTCAAAAGTTTATATTCCACAAAAACACACATAATGCTGTATCGTGATCAAAACATGCTGCGCGGTAGCTCTAAATTTCTGCGTGTGTCGGCAGGTAGCGGCGCGGCTCAAAGTGAATATCGGTCAAGACCCCCAGCCCTCCCAGGGGATTGTGAGATCAGTTAAGACTAACCTTTCGTGTTTCCAAGCAAGCACATTTAAGTTTGTAGTTTAACTATTTTACATTAAAAAGTATAAATAATTTCTAAATAAACAGATATGTAGCCTCTAATTATTCTATCCGCAGACTTAAAGTAAACGCATGATTAACCTGAAACACGAAATAGAATCACCATGTCGCCACCGGAAGATGGGGAGGAGTCAACTCCCCTCATCAAACGCAATTTCCATGACAGCAACCCCCACTTCTCAGTTGCCAGGGCCCGAATCGTTTCCATAGTGATCCCGGTGCTGACCATGTAAGTCATCTATAAAGAAAATATGCGTTTAGTTGTGTGTGTATTATCGGTTTTTCAATATCGTTTGCAAAAACTGGACACTGCGTTTTACTGCTGCTGGTTTAAACAAAATTATTGTTTTTAACTAGATGCTATTTGACCCATTGAGTATTAGCTTAGCACAGTATAACGTCATAACTCAGACTAATTGCAATTGCTTGTTTGTTTATTGTTGTTTAATTTTGAGCAATAATTGAAGAAGTTTTCTTGTGCTTGTCCATGTTAACTTATCTGTAAGAATACATTATACTTAATGTTGTTAAAAGATAATTTTAAAAAATTTCACTTGATCTCTAGTTTTCGGAGGTTGGGTGTTAAAAAAACATGGGGCATGGGGGTGGGGTGGGAGTTGATTATGGTAAGTTTAAATATATAAAGGGTGATGTCATTTTTGACTATCGGCAGTAATTTCTTTTCCGGAAACATTTTTAATCTAATAACAGATACAGTAAATTTGAATATTTAACTGGATTGTAACCAAATTCTTTCCATTGGGTTTGAGGATTTTAAAGGGATTTATTTCCTGAAAGTAAAAGGGATAAAAGGGAACATTGTGTAAAAAATTACCAATTGAACAGAGGAGATGGGGGGGGGGTGAAAATTTAAACTGTTTAGCCTGTATACTAAAGTGATTGCCCAAGTTACTCCCCTGTAAAGTTGTAGTGTGGCTTAATATGTACAATATTTGTGTATTTTGTAATTAAGCATTTTTAACAATGATTTCTCATTATTTGTGTAAAATTATAATTAATCATTTTTACCAATGATTTCTCCCTATTCCGCCCACAGGTCTGCGGGCAGTGCCAGGGACACACTGATGGCTCAGTACATAGTCGAGAGGCTCAAAGCAGATCGAGGCCTTAGCAACAATGAAACAGAACCTGCACCGTGCAATCTGGAGCTCAATGATTCCAGAGCTAGAGAAGCTGACGAGTTGCAAGCAGAGGTGATAATGAGAAACGGGGAGTGGTCAGAGGCCATTTGGGGTCAGATATTGGATGAGGTCATAAGTCGGGTGCGCTCAGAGACTGGGTGGTGTTAGAAGCGTAGCTAGGATATTTTGCACATGGGGACAAATTATGCAATCAGTTCCCCCACCCCCTCTATTAATTAATACCTTACATATTACCGTTGTTCACTTGTAATGTGACTTTGTAAGCCTCATTTTGGTGCCCAGGCACGTATGTACCCCCTGACCCACTCTGGACGGGGTTAATGATGAAGATAGGCAGAAGAGTAGTAGGAACTTTCACTATCTGTCTGTCACTATCAAGCATTTATTTTACATACCCTTTTCAATACCATGAATTTTGAAAGTATCTGTTTTTTTATTTTGAATTTGCAAGGAATTTATTTTTTGCCTCTGTGTATTAGTATTAATAATGCTTATATTTCCTTACAGAATAAAAATTTTATTGGTTTGAAATTAATTTCCCATAATTTAAAATAACAATATTCTAGTTCATTTACATTATATATGTCTCATAAGCAGCATGATTTGATCAAATCTTCAAATATACATTAACATTCATTACTAAATTTAATATTAATGTTGCTGAAAAGATTTCAGAGTTATTAAAAATGTACATATTATTTTGTACTGAATTTTGTTTTTCATACAAACTTACTATCATACTGTGAATAATTTCTCGTTTTTGTTGTATATTTTAAATAGGCCTCTGAATTGTTGACAAATTTAAACTTAACCCTGTGTATACCTGCATTTTTTACCTGCCTCATCATTGGGTCATACTCTGATTTCCTGGGCCGCAGGATTTTGTTGATGTTTCCAGTTTTCAGCCATCTCTTGAGGATGGCTATTACAACATGCATCATTAAGTAAGTAATAAAGTTTTTTATTTTTAAAAAAACAAATAAAGCTCAAGTTTTTTTTTGTGAGGTTAAATTTTTAGGACAAAGGAATATCTCCATATTTAACAAAACAATGTTATACGTCCTCTTCTTGTTTTCTAAATTTTCACTTCATTGAGGCAATCAGTGTAATTAAAATAATAAAAATATGAATGTGATTTTATTGTGGGTTGTTGATAGGTCTTTGATAATTGAATTATGAGAATGAAAGTATCTGGTTTAACCGCTTAAACTAGTCACCAGCTTGAGACATTTTGGCCATTTATTTTCAGATTTGACCTTGACCTTAACTATACCTACATTGGCTATGGTATTGATGGGCTAGCAGGATCATGGTTTGCAATTTTACTTGGTCTATTTGCTCTAACAGCTGACATGAACACCACAAAACACGATCGGACTTTTTGGATCTACGTGATCGGATGTGCCGCAACCATCATGAGTGCCGGGGCCAACGTGGCGGTTGGATACCTCATAGGCTACGTGGGCTACTTTTATGCATGTCTCCTCCTGGTCAGCATGATGCTCGCCTCATTTCTCATTCTCATATTCACGCTTCAAGAAACACTGCCAGTATGTCTCCGTCCAAAAGGAATGGGGCGCAACCCTTTCTTGCACATCAGGAGGATAGTATCTTTTTACATCTTTGACGGGACAATTCGCAAGCGGGCGACATTCTGTTTGTGCCTGCTGCTGTTTGTGTTTGGCGTGGCCAACGATTTGAACATCGGTTCCATGGACACTTTGTACCAGCTCCACAGGCCCTTTTGCTGGAACTCCAAGGAAATAGGGAACTACAATGCTATACGGACGGCTGGAACTTCATTTTTTGGTGTTCTCCTGCTAAAATTTCTTCAATGCTGCATGTCTGATGAGAAGATTGGAATGATGGGAATTCTGTCTCAGGGCGTTGGTCTTACATTTGAGGCCTACATACAGGTCTCATGGCATTTTTATTTTGGTGAGTCTGATAGTAATGTCTGATTGGTTCTGCTCTTAACCATCAACTAGAAATTTCATCATTAAAAAAATTTAGTTAAAGGGAAACAATATGACATTATTCATAAAGGTGTAGAAAAAAACTAAAGATACACTGACAACTGGTTTCTTACTGGTTTGTATTCAATGATTTTATGAGCATTGGGAAATGATTAAAAAACTTTATAAAATCATCCGATGTTGCAATTATAAAGTAGCCAACTGTTATAAAGTTCTTATGCTCATAATTAAAAACACTGAAATTGGGTCTAGTATTAACTTTATTTTTAACATTAATTTAGTTTTCTCAACATCATTTATCTGTTTGATGGCCATCTTGTAAAGGAATAGGCATCTTAAAGGATACTCTTAAGAGAAGAGTTTGCCAAGCTAACATTTGACAGGAAATTGTTTCTCTTTAGTATTTCAAATAATATTTATCAACACAAACTTCTGTTTTAATGTCATTTCTTTTACTGGCAGTTCCCATTCTGCTGACTCCAACATCACCGTTCTCAGCCATTGTGCGTACGATGATGTCTATGTTAGCTGGACCAGATCAACAAGGTACTGCATGTTGAAATCTTGATAATTTATGACAATGAATATCCTATAATCATTAAAAAAAACTTGTATTTTCTTACAAATCAAGGCACTTTTCATTAGTACGTGAATTAGTACATTATAAGATAGACTGTAGATATGCTTTCAAATATGAGTAAATTCAAAAAAGTAGGGCCATGGCATGCAAATTAAACATAGTTTGAGCAGTAACATAAAATATGGATAAATTAACAAATGAAAGAACTTTGAACTTTGTTCACTAAAATAAGCTTGAAGGAAACATTAAATGAACTCCACTAGCAATGACATGAGTTTTGTAAGACATTATGTTAAATGAAACCAATCGAATCAACATGAGAATGAATAACGTTTTTTTAGTGTGTCCATTTAAAATGAAATGTTAAATAAGAAAAAGATTTTTGAAAAATGTGTTTATAAAAGTATATCAGTTAGTCAGACTATCAAAAGGATAAAATGATTCAATTTGTCTACATGATTTTATTTCAAGATGCTGTGGGTTTAGGTCTTAGTTGACATCCTTTAAATATTCTTTCTAGGTGCTGTTTTCTCCAGCATTGCTGTTGTCGAGACACTTTGTAACCTAGTGTCTACTACAGCATTCAATAAAATATATGCTGCAACTGTCAGCTATATGCCAGGGGCTGTTTATCTGGTGATGGCTTCCTGCAGCTACCTCACCTTTCTTCTCTTTGGGTGAGTTTTGTTAAATAATAATTTTGATTATGTGCATTCAAAAGCAAAAATAATTGTTTTAAGTCTTTAAAACTCAAGGGAGTTTACATTTAAAAAACAAATTCAAGAGCATTTATAAAGATAATTAGTCTAAAATTACCTCTTAAAAGCTGTTTTCCCCCCAATATTTCTTTCCTGGACATTTTAAAATAAATGCAGTTAAAAATGATGATTTACCATTTTAAAAATCAAATCTAAACTCTGTTTTGACTAAACTTCACCCCTGCACCCAAAAGACATATGAGAATGGACTAAAGAATTATAAATATAGTTTACTAGAGAAGGCTAAGGAAAACTAGGTTTTACATATTTATAATGTTAGAAAAAGATTCTACATTATATTAAAAGACGTTAATGAAGTTCTACTTATTACTTATTAATACTCCCCGATCCCACCATTTGGATATCATATTCTCTTCTCTTTGTCTTTTCTGCTCTTGAAAATGAATCTCAACAAAAGATTTTACAACTTATTAATTCTTTTTAAATTTATTTATTTCAGTGTCTATTTCTGCATATATGAACGTCCCAAAAAGGACCACATAGTTGTTGTTGATCCAGAGTCCATTCAGGAAACAAAATGATCTTTCAACAACATTGTGCCATGTAATTCATTGGAAAAAAAAAGCCGAAAAATTATAAACATTTTCTGTACCGGTGTTCCAAAATCATAAGTTCAAAATGTACATTTATTTTTATACATTCCATTATTTTGGGATGCAGTTTAATTGAAATATTTTTAATCCTGACAAACTGAACTATTTATACTGCTATGTCAAGAAAATGTTGGATTTATGGCTGTGAATGGTGCTTCTAATGCAACCTTTTTTATTGCAAAGTCCAAAAATGGTAAATTAATATAAACATTCTTATTTTCTTTTATAAATTAATTAACTGTTCAACTCTATGCAGCACTTTTATAGAAAAAATTAGAGAATACATCAGCATTGCCACAGATGTAAAAGATTGATTTGAGTAATAAAATTTTAATTTGGTAGTTCTGAGAGAATCATGAGATGTTAATTTTCCTCTCAAGAAATTAAAACCAAAACAGTTTTTTTCACTACAAGTGGCCCAGATTTGTAAATATTCTCTACATAAGTCATAAATAAAAGTCACCTCCACAAAAAAGCTCTGATTAATATTGTTATGCACTGTTTGTGTGCGGGTTTATTACTGAGAGTATACATGCAAATATTGATGGACTATCAATCTTCATTAAATACCTCTATGATATTGTAATGTAAGAGATTTATTGAAAACCACACATTCATTTACTGACCTCCTTCAAGTGAAGCTGACATCAACGTTCTTGAAAAAGCTTCACATTAGTCAGTTGAACACTTTTTTTGTTCTAATTTAAGAGCTGCAATGATTAATTGCTTTTTTTTTCTTTGTGTGTGTTATGAAAAAAATACATTTATGTAATTAGTTTTTGTTTTCATGATACTCAAAAATTTCGATCAATACTTGACATGTTTTATGTGATTTTTTTATGTTTAGGAGTGGAGATTGTTTTATTTAAGCTGGTGGTTTTATCTGGGTTCTAGTCCATCTATGTTATGGTGAAATAATTATTGTAATCTTCAACCCCTTTTCCTAACTAAATAAAATTATAACACTTATCCATTATATTAACTTAGAGGGGCAGGTTGCTGAAAAATAATTGGTTGTAGATTAGGGCAACTTAGCTGGTTAAAGATTTAGGATAAACAGCCTGAATAAAATGGGACAATAAATATGAAGAAGAGAAGATATTCTTAGCAGGCAGACAAGTTTGGTTATCTAGTCAATAGAAATAGTGAGATTTAAAAGACTGGGCAATATATCTTGTAGGGACAACATAACTAGTTTTTACCAATTGAGCAGCATAGCTTTAAAAGAAGCGCACATAAATTTTAATTAATAAATTTTCAAAATGCAAATTAATCCGGTATGTTTTAAACAAATAGATTTTTTTGGACATTTTTTTAGTTCCATTTGGGAAGAAAGAAATTTAGCTCTGAACCAAACCCCTAATTAATCTTATCTTATCTGTTAAAAAAACATGCACACAATATTGTGACAATATAGTATAACCAAAAAAAATACTATACACACACCTACCTCTTAAAATTTTTTCAATTTTTCACCCTCTATATTATTTTACCCCATTTCCCAAAAAGCAGAAATGAGTCCAGAAACAATCTTATTTTAACCATTTAGCCACTTTTTAAATACTTTTTTTTTTACCTAACCACTAACATCTACTAAAAAGCAAAAGCATTTACATTTTTAAAATGCAGGTTAATTTGTTAAATTTAAGATAATTCTTTTTGTTTTTTAAAAGGAATCTTTGTAAAATAGTGGTATCCCTAACCTTCCTCCCTTTTAACAATATAACAGTGATAGGGCACGTTATATAAGATGTCTATAGTAGTCTATAGTCAATGTGCATTTAGTCATTTTCTGTCATTTCTCACTCCGTGAGACCTAAGATCCCAGTTAAGCATTTCAAGTTCAATCATAAATTAACATTGTCTCTTTTAAGGCTTTACTTGCTTATATTGTGAAGCTTAAAAACAGCATGTGTTTAATTGGTGAATTTTATTTTCTAAATTGATACTGCACTTATGGAAAATAGTTTCTTTTTATTTAGAAAATTTTGGGTTTTCTCTTTATACTTTTTATAGTAAATAAACAAAATGTTGGTGTATTGAGTATTGTAATAAATTGTAACACAGATTTATTCATTCTACATTTACTCTAAAAACGGTTAACTGAGGCTTGAAAAAACACACAAAATGTTCAATATAATTGTTAACAATGTTTTGAAAAAATTAATCAAACCCAATTTATATAAATATTTATGATTTTAAAACTTATATTTTTAATTCAACATCCAAAAAAAATTCTACCAAATTATGGCTTGATATATGTCATTATCAAAACGGAAAAAAAGGTCTGATGATTTAACTAAATGTGAATATTATTGTGTAAAATATGTATAGAAAATGCCACACATGCTTTCGTCAATCCAAAATGAATTTTTTATTTTTTTATTTTTATGACCACATTTTAAGTGGTTTTTTAAAAAAGGGGTCAAAGTTATAACTTTTTTCTAAAAAGAATTTAATCACATTAAAATTTTACACTCACGTTGTGTTGTTTCATTTATAGTAACAAGATTTTTTTTTTAAATATTGAAATTTATTATTATTATTAGAATGCATCATAATCAGAGATTAAAAAATTCATATGTAGAAACAACATTACCAACAGGATTATAGCATATGGTGGTCTATTTAAAATTGCATACATATTTCGTCCAGTCTGATTAACTTAAGAATTGAATTTCCTTTCAGCTGCAAAGATAAACACTTTTTGTGTTAATTAATCCATGAGGCGCTTAAAAAAAAAAGAAAATTAATGTTTGTGTTTTTCATTCAGATCATTGAAAAATAAGTATTCATCATCAAAAATGTCACCAGAATTCTTTTATCAAAGAAACAATGATTTTAAATATTACAAATAATGTCCATGTTTAAACTGAAATCATATATAACAGAGATTGGGAAATTTTTTGTCTGAGAGAGCCATAAACACCACATATTTTGAAAAGTAATTCTTTGAGAGCCATACATTATGTTTAAAACTAAAAATTCAAGTAAATGTGTGCATTTTGTGTAATTTCAACACTGAAATTACAATATTTATGTCTGTGAATCTTTTTAAATAAAATTGTTGTGCTGTTTTTTTCTATGCAATTAATATGCACATCAAGGAATCGGAATAAAAATTTTAAAAAACAACATAATCTAACATTTTTCTGAGAGCCAGATGCATCCATTAATAGAGACACATATGACTCGTGAGCGATGGTTTCCTGACTCCTGATATATAACTATTGAACTTTCTGCCTCTGCAATCATACAACATCAAATTGAATAGACAAGTTAGTGGAGGGTCTTTAGGAGCCAACTCCAGAGCCGATAACAATAAATACTTGCCAGAAGAAGTTAACTAAAAAGATTTAAATTATTTAGTCAGGAGTCTTAATTAGTCATTAAAAAACAATATAAATCTAACAAAACTTAACTTCAAGATTTGTGCCAAAAAAGAAATGCAGAAAATGAATACTTAACTGTTATCTATATTATATAAATATTTTACAGTTCTTTTCGATCCGGTATAAATTTTTCTAACGCTCTAGCAACTTGAAGGATTGTAAGCTCATCAAACTTCTTGCCAACAATCATCAGACTGTCTTTAGATCCGTCTCCTAGTTTCCCAAGTGGTAAGGTCAAGGCAGGGTGACCTGTCATGTTTGCAACAACTGTGTTTGCAATTTGGTCGGTGCTATCTTTTAAGTAAGCTGGAAGGTTACAACAAAATTTTTTATTGACAGTGCAAAATATATCAACCAAAGGTCATTTCCTTTGTATTAACTATCACCGTTAATTAATCAATGCAAGATTAAAATATAAAATATTACTCTATGTTTAATTAAAAAATATAAGGATATGTTTGATGAGGCAGTTGCCAACATTTAGTTTACTATCTCATGTCATTGCATACTAATCTTGATTTCATCCTTGATGCTACAAGATTGATGTTAGGTTCCCTTTGATATGAGGATACAGCTATTTTTTATTTCGTATTTCAGTTTTTAAATGTTAATGCTAAAAATTTAGAACTTGAAATTTATTATAAAACAATGTAATGGTGCATATTTTCATAAACTTGTCTAAAAAAGCTAAACATTAAAAGTGGTGGGCAAAAACATTGATCCTGCACAAATCTCAATTTATAAAAAGCAAAATTTAGAGTTTGAGCAACAATTATGAATTTATTAGCTAATGTTCCATGAATTGCAATTCTAAAGAAATATGTGCAAATGATATTTCAAATAGCCAAGACTTTGTTTTTAAAATTCCACAAATTTATTCTGAAATTATAAAATGATTGGTATTCTGGATAAAAGAATTGTAATATAATATGCAGGTATAAAGATATTGGATGTCTTTGATTTATAGGATTTCTTGGATACCACATTTTTTAAAAAAAGCCTAAAATTTGATAAAAAGTATAAATTAGCTAAAATAAACTGGTAAAATTTTTTAATTACCTGACTGTGTGGCAACTTCTGATGACTGTTGGCTGGTAATCTTTGATGACACATGGGTCAGAGTTGGCATTACAATGACATCGCATTTTTCAAGGGCCTCCTCATACTGCTTGGTCAGTTCCAAAATAATGTTTCTGCTTTTGCAGTAGTAATGGCTGCCATACCGACGGCTTAAGAGCTCTCCAACAGTTGTAAAGCATTTAATACCAGGTGCTAGAAGACCTCCTGAGCACTGACCACCCTGGCGGACAGCTTTTTCTAAGCTTGTTGGATAAAATCCTTGTTGAAATAGTGCAGCAGCTTACAAATTGAATATTTTAAATGAATTAGTAACCAAAAAACACATTTATTAAAAGAAAATAAGCAATATACATAGTTTATATTTCTAAAATGTATTATTATAGTAAGAGTTAGTACCGACTACTGGTTTATCAAAAGCAAATGGTGGCTATTAAAAATTCATGGTAGTGATAGTTGAACATGTTTTTATTTCCTCAAAATTATCTAACATGTAAAATAATTTAATGCTTTAGAACTGTATATAATTCAAAATTAGAAAATAATTTTTTTTTATAATTCAATTGATACTTAAAAATTCACAATAACACCAATACTTACTGCCTTGCTGAAAGCAAGTGTTACATCCCTGTGATAGAAACCCTGTCAAGAGAGCTAATCCTGAAAAAAACATTATTAGTTGTCTTCTATTAATAGTTATTCCATATAATTGGGAATAGTTATTTCTTAAGGCATAGTTTACTTTATAGACTTATTACTAATAATGCAAACTATGCTTCAATTAGATAATCATGTATCTTTTGTATTCCTGGAGTTAGTAAGATTTAATTCTTCAAAGACAATCTACCATATTTGTGTAGTGGTACGGACACATCCCCTGTGTCCAAACCAGCAAGTGCAGCATTCTCTAGGAACTCTCTGATTGCGTTCTGAGTTGCTGGCACGCATGTATCAAACCCCTCCTTCAGTATTCCAAGTTTCTTATGCAGTATTCCTACTTCAAGCTTTTGGAAAGTTATAATTACAACAACAAAAATAATAACATATAAAGACTCTTTAAAAATTTGATTGTTCTATAAATGTTCAGTAGTTAAGCAACTTACAAAAGTAAATTTCTCTTATTAAATGCTTTAGTACTAAAAATATCCTTTATTTGGTTAAAAATATATGTTTTGTGTGTGTTAAATTTCATATTTGTTAGATTGAAAGATGGTTTTCATTTTACACCACCATCCACATACAAAACTTTGTCCCCAAACTCAATAACACAGACTGACATTTTAATTTATCTGCCTGCATTAGTCCAAGCCATACAATTTGTTAAAATAAATTGTAAAATAATAACCATTCACATTTTTCAAGAGGGATAATCATAGCTTTAAATTAATTATTGAATAATTTTTGTTGTTGCTTAGTGACTTACTTATTTAATGTGGTACTGTCATTATTAAGAGGACTTGTTCTCATATTTAATATCAGACTTTTAAAGTGATTTTTATAAGGATGATTAAAAGAATTGTTTTTTTTTAAAATGTTTTTTTAACTAGAATTATTTATGCTGAGTAGGGCTAAAATAAATTCCAGTTCTATCTTTGCCTGTTCATATCCACAGACTTACTAGTTTAATAATACTTCATTTTATCGATTACTTCACAGTAATATTTTATGCACATTATTTATTACTGAACAAAAAGTAAACATGATTTGAATATGTTACCTGTTTGCTGTACTCTGGTATTTCAAAATTAGTTCTCTGTCTTCCATCCAAGCCATCATTGCCAGCAATTACCTGGTCAGAGAAACATAATCTTTAAACTTTCAAAATTTAATCTATTGGATTGTGTGTTGGAACTTTATTATTTATTTATTCTTTGTTCTCAGCCTTTCATAAAAATATTTTTTTAAAAGCTTAATTAGATTTTTAAATATATTATGTATTATACTTACTAAATCAAGTACATGTATTAATAACAAGCTAATGCGAATTTTTACATATGTTGTTGAAACATATTTGAAAAGAAAAGCAGAATAATATTTTGTATAGAATGAGCGTCTATAACAGAAAAGATGAATTGCTCAGCAACGAACATTACATTTAAATTTTTCAAAATAACCTAGATTTATACAAATGTATCATCCCCTTGCTCCTGGTTATATAACCATATATTTTAAAAATCCATTTATCTTATAAGAATAAATTAAATATGCTAGTTAACTTTTTACAGATACCTTTAATATACGTGAGTGTCTTATTTGACTTTTAAAACTTAATACATATTAATAATTTGATCACTCATTATAGTTTTCTTTTTACAATTATATTAAACTCAAGGACTAATGCACATCCTGTCACATTGTTACCTCTAGGAATAAGGCACAATCTGTCACATTGTTACCTATAGGAATAAGGCACAGCCTGTCACATTGTTACCTCTAGGAATAAGGCACAGCCTGTCACATTGTTACCTCTAGGAATA
This sequence comes from Radix auricularia, assembly GCA_002072015.1. Lineage (NCBI taxonomy): Eukaryota > Metazoa > Mollusca > Gastropoda > Lymnaeidae > Radix > Radix auricularia. The sequence continues at coordinate 234,334 of MUZC01000289.1, read as the reverse complement.
AGGCACAACCTGTCACATTGTTACCTCTAGGAATAAGGCACAGCCTGTCACATTGTTACCTCTAGGAATAAGGCACAGCCTGTCACATTGTTACATCTAGGAATAAGGCACAGCCTGTCACATTGTTACTTCTAGGAATAAGGCACAGCCTGTCACATTGTTACCTCTAGGAATAAGGCACAGCCTGTCACATTGTTACCTCTATGAATAAGGCACAATCTGTCACATTGTTACCTCTAGGAATAAGGCACAATCTGTCACATTGTTATCTCTAGGAATAAGGCACATCCTGTCACATTGTTACCTCTAGGAATAAGGCACAATCTGTCACATTGTTACCTCTAGGAATAAGGCACATCCTGTCACATTGTTACCTCTAGGAACAAGGCACAATCTGTCACATTGTTACCTCTAGGAATAAGGCACAGCCTGTCACATTGTTACCTCTAGGAA
>MUZC01000289.1:125952-233769 GCA_002072015.1 Radix auricularia | reverse complement strand
CTGTCACATTGTTACCTCTAGGAATAAGGCACAATGTGTCACATTGTTACCTCTAGGACGTGGTGGTCGAGAGGTAGCGCTCTCGACTGTCATACCGATGGTCACGGGTTCAAATCCACACGAAGGTGAGGATTTGTTCTCGCGGCCTGAGGAGTCCCCGAGTCACCCAGCTCCGAATGGGTACCTAACTAGACAATAGTTAGGCGGCTGGGGTAATGTGTGGAACCCCTATAGCCGTGGCCTGTGACCGCTGCATCACTTGCCAACAGATCATCTCTCATGGTCTGTGGACGCAATTATCTTCTGCATAGAAGGAGCGTCTGTATATCTAAGATAAGATAAGATAATAGGAACAAGGCACAATCTGTCACATTGTTACCTCTAGGAACAAGGCACAGCCTATCACATTGTTACCTCTAGGAATAAGGCACAGCCTGTCACATTGTTACCTCTAGGAATAAGGCACAGCCAGTCACATTGTTACCTCTAGGAATAAGGCACAATGTGTCAAATTGTTACCTCTAGGAATAAGGCACAATCTGCAACATTGTTACCTCTAGGAACAAGGCCCAATCTGTCACATTGTTACCTCTAGGAATAAGGCACAGCCTGTCACATTGTTACCTCTAGGAATAAGGCACAGCCAGTCACATTGTTACCTCTAGGAATAAGGCACAATGTTTTAAATTGTTACCTCTAGGAATAAGGCACAATCTGCAACATTGTTACCTCTAGGAACAAGGCCCAATCTGTCACATTGTTACCTATAGGAATAAGGCACATCCTGTCACATTGTTACCTCTAGGAATAAGGCACAATCTGTCACATTGTTACCTCTAGGAACAAGGCACAGCCTGTCATATTGTTACCTCTAGGAATAAGGCACAGCCTGTCACATTGTTACCTCTAGGAATAAGGCACAATCTGTCACATTGTTACCTCTAGGAATAAGTCACAATCTGTCACATTGTTACCTCTAGAAACAAGGCACATCCTGTCACATTGTTACCTCTAGGAATAAGGCAGAGCCTGTCACATTGTTACCTCTAGTAACAAGGCACAGCCTGTCACATTTTTACCTATAGGAATAAGGCACAGCCTGTCACATTGTTACCTCTAGTAACAAGGCACAGCCTGTCACATTGTTACCTCTAGGAATAAGGCACAATCTGTCACATTGTTACCTCTAGGAACAAGGCACAGCCTGTCACATTGTTATCTCTAGGAATAAGGCACAATCTGTCACATTGTTACCTGTAGGAACAAGGCACAATCTGTCACATTGTTACCTCTAGGAATAAGGCACAGCCTGTCACATTGTTACCTCTAGGAACAAGGCACAATCTGTTACATTCTTAGCAATGGGCCCCACGTGGTCCACGTTTGGCTCTATTGACACCAGGCCGGTGTAGGGCACTAGGCCATAGGTAGGCTTGAAGCCCACAGTTCCTGTCCAGGCAGCTGGGATGCGGATGGAACCCCCTTGGTCAGCTGCTAAGGCCATGTCCACTTGTCCTGTAGCAACCTGGTGGTTTAAAAGTTATTTTATGTTATTTTTGGAAATAGAAATAGTAAAGACTTTAAAAAATCATATTAAGCCTGGTCCCTATTGGAATTCAGGACGTGTAAGCGCATTTTCGTATTATGTATCAGTACTTATGTTAGATATCAGCATTATGTAGTTATCAGTAATTGTGTTTAGATTTTAGACATATTTTTATGAATTTTCTTGTGTAATGAATATACCTGACATTTTTTTATATTTAAAAGTCATTTCTTTACATTTTAAAAATTTTTATTTTCTCTTTAATCTAACTACAAGTCACCACGAATGATGACGTAAAACTCTCTAAACTTTTACACATATTCTAATGACGTCAACTAAAAAAAAAAATTCTTTTGCACGCTTTCGCACCACTCTTCAATGCTTGAAGAACTATGTATTCGACTTCCGGCAATGGCGGCCGTTCCCTGCGCTAGTGTTACCTCTCGATTCGAAATATTTTTTGGTAGTTTTAACGGGGTTTTTTAACGGATCGAGTAACTGAGTGTTGATGCACAAATGGCAGGTCAGGACATACAAAAAACATATATACCTCATGGGTCTAGGACTTATGGATGCTGAGATCAAAGGTGATGACGGACGGACGGACAAAACGAGTGCAATAGCGCATTCGACTTCTCGAAAATGCGCTAAAAATAGCTTTTCACAAAAGGAAAGCTGTAGAGTTAACAACATGACAAGAGGGTGGGGAGGGTTCTCAAATAGGCATGCCAAAAGGTGTTGGAGGCATTGCCAAGGAATGTTGGAAGTCCTTTTTTACTCCCCTTAACTTATGGTGGGGCGTGGTTACTATGTTTTAGACTTAATTTACGGGTGAGAAAAACCTGTTAAAACCATGTTTGGGTGCAAGTGCTGCAGCAAACATTAGGAATCCATGATGTACACTGTAGATTCTAAGATTGGTGTTGAAGATTGAAACACAGATATGTTAACATTTTTCTTTGTCACCTATTTCCAACAAAGTTAAACCCACCTTTTTTTGTTTGTTGATTTCTGTAAGAACCGTGTATTAAGTGGTAAGTTAAGACTAGGGAGCATGGGATATTTTTAAGACAGGGGCTCTTACTCTCCAGTGAGAAGGGGCGGGTAACCAATTTTGTTCTTCACTATCATTTATTAGGTGACCGAATGTGACCTGCCCATGTTTAGATGGACCACTCACCAGCACACCTGAGCCCGAGCTTGACCCCCCAACTCTGTAGTCGGGATTCTCTGGCATCGTGACGTAGCCATCCACGGAAGAGAAGCCCATGGCACTCAGGCAAAAGTCATCACAGGAGGACTTGCCTAATATTCTACCACCTGAAACAAACATATACAAGTTAAGATTTTCAGTGAACTCTGGTTGGTTTTGAGTGAACTGTGATGTTAAGTGAACACAGTGATGAGACCTATTGTTAAATTTATTAAAAAAAAAAAAAAAAAAAAAAAAAAAAAATTAAGAAAAAGGATTTTTTTCAACATACTGGAATTCCAGGTTATTTTGGGAATTTATAACAATGAATTAAAAAAAACAATACAGTATAAAACAGAAGCTGAATGTTATTTCTCAAAAGGACATTCTTTTTAGAAAATACAAGACATGGTGTTATCACATCTCCTTCTACAGGGAAGATGTTTGCGTCCTACGCATATCCATATGTGTTCCAGTGTGACCCAACCTTCATCCAGTATCCTTGACACAACAGTGGCGTCGAACTCTGGGATGTATCCCTGCAAGAGTTTACTCCCATTGGACATGGGGACACCTGCCACAGCTGCGTTGTCCTTAATGGCGAACGTTTTTCCTGCAAGCTTCCCTGTTTTTGCCCCTTGGACGTCACATCGCCAGGCCCTGGAAATTAAAGACAATCATACATACTTTCATTGCACTAAGAATCAGCTGATAAAGAGAATGTGTTTTTTGTAAGGTTGATTTATCATGAAATGATTCGCAAAGTTCCCTCTTCGCATTAAGCGTATTAATATAATTAATCCCAGCCGAAGTGTCAAGCAACTCAAAGCCCCAACTCCCCTTTCAACGTTTTCTTAGATTTTAAATTTTCACCCTTCCCCACCCCCAATTTTGAAAGTAACCCCTACGTTCCAGTTTTAATGTTTAATTTCTACTCACTAACCAAGCGTTGCCCACTCGGTCATCTGGCTGGGGCCTGTAGCCAGGGGTGCGAGGATACTTGACCACAGGGATGGGTTCACAGAGCGAATCTAGCAGCGACAGGGCGCCCAACGCTTCGTTAGCGTGCGCTGATGACAGGAATTTGATGTTTAAGTTATAGTTACAGTTGAAATGAGGGTATTGAAATGAAAAGGTCTCTTAAATCTATACTAATAAAAGGCAAACCCCTCACTGACTGACTGACAGGTTAATAATTATCCAACCTAACGTGTAGGTAGAAGAATGTATCTTAGGGAAATTGCTGAGTACTCTCTCGCGATGATAATTGGCAAAATATTTTTTAAAATAACTACTCATTAAAGGGCCCGTCCAAAATGTAGTTTTCCCCGTATGTTAGCTTTATAAAAAAAAAAAGTTTAAACTTTGGCAACTATTTTGACCAAACATGCTATACAAAAACTTGATGGTTCATACTAAAATATTTCTATTGCCCACAGACTTCCTGGTGGTGAATGATAAGGTTTAGGAACACACTGCCAGAATTGTATAAATCTTTCCAACTTTAAACAACAACAACAAAAATTGAGAACAAGAATGATAACATAGATATGACACGCTAACGCTATTAACATAATTTATATTCCTGAGAGAAATCAACGTGTTGACAATTTGTAACAACCACCTGTTAAGGCCTGCACCTGCTCTAGAGAGCAGTCGTACTTAAGGTCATCAGAAATGGCCTGGATCTCTGCCTGGCTGACCGGTTGATGCAGCGCGGGGACGTATTTCACGTAAGCCATGACTTCACCTCATGAAGAAATTAGAGATGGACTTAAGTATCATACAATATATATATATGTAAGGCTGCACCTCATGAAGAAAGTCAATTGGATTTATTAATCATAACGATTAACGTTATTTAACAAAATTGTGTTTCATTAATTGGAGAGATTATGCAAGAATTTATTTATTACATTTAAAGCACCATTTATTCCCGTGTAAGGGGAGAGCATCGATCATTTGTTGAGAAGAGAACTCTACTTGAACCGCTCTCAAAGCTTATGGAATGCGCATAAAAATATTCTATGTAAGTTAAGGATGTGCTGTCCCACCTTTCCAAGGTATGTTCTGTCCCCAAGTAAGTGCCGCCCCAAAGCAAGAGCCGCCATGTATCAATTTGCCCCATTGCATTCACATATTCTTTCATCTCAGAATAAACACTACCTAGTGCTTTTGTCATGAACACGCATTACAAAATATCGATTTAGTTACATTAACATTCCCCTGTGGAGTAGCACAAGTTGTGACGGACGCCTTGGGCGAGTTAAGGGCGCCACTTCTTTCTTCAAAAGGACAGCAGGCGATCGAAAATGTAATTCACTAATGTAAAACAACAACAAAAAACTGTATAACCTACCCTTGATACCCACATTTTTCCGTTTTTAAATTACATCACCAAATTACCTTTTAGCTCACATTTTGAACTTTCGTTCCACCACCCCTAGCGCCGTGTTTTAGTGGCAAATAAAAAAAACAGCAACATCAAGTGTGTCTTTAAATTCTAGATTAAGTCCATCACGGCAGAGCCGCTTTCATCTTCAAAGCCAGTTTGAAGCCCTGCTCTCCTCGGTTAGGCAAGGCTTCGCTTGCTGAGTGCGCTAACTTTACCGTCATTCATGCATGTCCCATAGACAAGCAGCCGTCGGGCTTCAAGTGAACGTTTCAATAAGGTCATTCAGCTGCCGACGGAATGCGAATAGTCTGTTAGTAATTATTTTTTTAAAAAAATCCAGTATCAATATGGAGTATTTATGTCCTAAGCACGTTCCAGTTACAATGTTATCTTGTTCCCTTACTGTTACCGTGCACAATGGGGCCATCATATTACGCTTAAGAGAATTAAAGTTGGGTTCTCTATGTCGCACTCAAATGGACCCGGGAAAAAAATAGACTAACGAAGTTTTTGAACTAAGGTAAATGACGTAATAGGCGCAGATTAATAATAATAATAATAATAATAATTGTAATAACCCCTTTCCAGATCATGACGGTTCGAACCCGTGACTATCTTTTGCCTCGTTCAACGGTCCAGCGCGGTACCGCTAGACAACCGCGCCCCTCAGAATAATGATATTGAGAGAAGGGGGGAACAGGCATACCGGCTAGAAGGCTTGACAGAAAAGAGAGGCGGTGACTGAATTTCATATGAAAGAAAGCCAACTTGCTTTGACATACCGACACAAGCCCGTGAGAGGAGACACATTCCCTTCTCTCCCTTACTTTACTCTCTCCGCAGTGGGATGGTGGAAGTGAGATTTTTCTTATTAAAAAGAGTCACAGCATGCAGCAAAGGGACGTTAATTATTTACCCTACCTCAAGGTACTCATTTTTCTTGTATTGGTCATTTTTGACACTTGCAAGAGTTACTTAATCCCCTGTGGAATGCACTAAGATAAAAATTTGCGTCCATTTACGTGGCTCTACACGTGCTGTGAAATGTCACCCCAGAGTAGTAAACCAAGCGCCTTGGAAAATTCGACTGACGGAGGTTCTAAGCCAAAAATCTTCGAGTTAAGGAGATCTAAAATACATTAGTCTTATGGAGTTTGGCTGGACTTAACAATTAATTCGAAATAGGGAGGTTTTCGACCTCGGGAAGTTCGAATTAACGAGGTCCGACTGTAGTTATAATGCAAATAAAAATCACAACAAGAACAATAATAATACTTTGTGTTGGGGTTGGGTCATTGCCTTTATCCAAACCCGGGTGTGATCTACTCCTGTCACAGAGGATGTGTCAAAAATGTGACAATATTATAATCACTGGTCAATTCCTTACACTGTCTCCTCACCCCAACCCCATTTCCACTAGCGTAAAATCGATTGTCTAACAGCGAGCGCACATCATGAAATATTTATGATGCAGAACAGAACAGGGCTTCTCCGTACATTGGGTAGCTATGGGTCTGGACTTCAACAAGCAATGCAATAAGGGGTTAGTATGTGGCAAATAGCGTTGACGAGTGGCTAAAAACTTGATTATGATATCAAGTCGATAATTGAATGGGGGCTACCTGGCCGCTACCTTATAGTATTTAGGTTCTCCGACGAACCTTTCATAACTTCATTCGTTAAAATGTATTAATTAAAGTTTTATATTGGTGAGACTACTAAATTTTAAGTTTAAATTGGTGAGATGACTAAACTTTAAGTTATATATTGTTGAGACAACTAAACTATAAGTTTTATATTCGTGAGACGACTAAACTTTAAGTGTTATATCGTTGAGACAACTAAACTGTAAGTTTTATATTCGTGAGACGACTTAACTTTAAGTGTTATATTGTTGAGACAACTAAACTGTCAGTTTTATATTCGTGAGACGACTAAACTGTAAGTGTTATATTGTTGAGACAACTAACAGCAAGTTTTATATTCGTGAGACGACTAAACTTTAAGTGTTATATTGTTGAGACAACTAACAGCAAGTTTTATATTCGTGAGACGACTAAACTTTAAGTGTACAGCACATTTGTTTTTCGAAACAATTTTTCATTGAAACTTGTGGCGAAGGTGAAGTTAGTGGCACCAGTTGTGGGCAATAATTTTTCGCCTTTACACCAACTTTCCCAAATAAATACCGCCCCTGAAAGCACACAGGGAAATAACTCAAACGGGGTTGCAGTTTCTCTCCCCCCCCCACTTCGNATACCCCCCCCCCCCTAAGGCACCCAGAGAAATTGCTCGAGCGGGGTCTGTGTGTCCTCCCCCCCCCCCCTGCGGTTGGGTGCCCCCCCCCCCCCCTCTTCTATGTCACAGTTTAATAATGCTTTGTTTCACGCACTCAATAGTAAAGTCATTTGGTATCACACCTAGAAAATTAGAACGTTATCATTTTCTAAAGCCAAAATTAACACAACAGAATAGCCATGTTTGTAAACATAGGTCTAAGAGCGCTATAACTATAAAAAGCAAGGCAAGGCTAAAGTTGGTTATGGTAGGCTACAGTTCAAGAAAACACTACTTACCTAGAGGCAATAACAATAATTATTCCACACCGAGCCTGCTGACGGCGAAGATAAAACGATCCGGTTATTAGGGAAGTTGTTTTACGCAGCTCTGCGGTGCACCGAATTTTTTTCCCCGGTAAGCACCCGGGTCAGTGCTTCCCAAACAGAACGTTTCGGATACTTAGCGGTTTTATTTATTTAGTGTAGAGGGCAGCGCCGGATTTAAGCAATTTAGGTAGCCACCCAAGGCCTCCGATTAGTCTCATCATTTGTGGGGGCCTCGCGCAGGAATCCTTACACATTTATTATTTTATTTTTCTATTACAATTAGGTACCACGAAATTCACTTCGCCTAGGCCGGCCCTGTAGAGGGGCTTCAATGTTGAAAATAAAATATCCTTATTACAACTGACTTCTATTTGAAAGATTTAACATCTTTTACGCAATCCCTTCTAAAAGTTTCTGGAGTAAATGGACAGTGGGGGAAAGTCCCTTGGTGTGCGTTCCTTTGAATCGGTGGCACCAAAATTATGGAAGACGTTTCCGAAAACTTTGATAGAAAGTTACAAACAAATACAACTGTAAGAAAAATTCGAAGACGTTATTTTTTTATTTGAGAGAATTTTTGAACATAAGAGCGCAACGAGCGCGCTAGGCCAGCATGGGATACACAGATACTGTTGGTGCTGTAGGAAAAAAGCCGTCAGCCTCACTTCACTAAATCAAACCCACTTATCGTACGTACTCGCATATAAGCCAAATTTAGAGCTCTAAAATACAATACTGAAATCAAGGGGTCGGCTTATAGGCGCATAAAACAAAAATCCATCCATCCACCCACCCACCCACCCAATCCNCGTGCGTGCGTGTGTGTGTGTGTGTGTGTATGTGTGTGTGTGTGTGTGTGTGTGTATAAAATAATATATACTTCGTTAATCATCAGTCGTGAACAACGTATGAGCGTAGGTTCATATATTATTATAGCTAACAATGTGTGGGAGCAGAACATGTTTTTTGTGTCATTGTAAACGTTAAACAAACTGGTATTAACAGAAAAGTAAGCATTTTACATCTTTACAGCAAAAAATTTATGTGAACCAAAAATAAGGAGTAAAATTAAACAATTGTATTGTCAGCTTATAAGCGGGTTTTTGCAAAAACTGGCCATTTTAAAGCAGTTTCAGGGGGTGGATCGTGCTTATATGCAATGTAGGCTTTTATGCGAGAATATACGGTACTTTAAAAGTCTATCTACACCAGACATCAAATAGAAAGCATTGCTCAAGGGCGTTAAGATCATGGCTATGATAATTCTAATACACGTGACCAAGCGTATGTAGTCATCAGCTGGGGTCTTAAGCCGTAGACGTGCGCATAATAACAATGACATATTTCTCCGTCATGGATACAGTGAACCCTTGTTTACCGTGGTTATTTGTGACCTGTTACCCCTCCCCACCCCCCTACCGGCGATAGGGGAAAATACGCGGAAAAAATGGAGACCATTTGCAAATAAGTTTACCGTCACCGTGAAGCGTAGTACTAGTTGATGTAGTTATAAGTGACGTGATGGTGGTGATGAAAATGTCGTGCAGTAAAATGATGACGATGAAGGTGATGATGATTCTTTACTGCGCGGCCAATGTATATTACGTCTCTTCGGGCGGCTACGCCATTTCCAGGGGCACCTCTTCTAATACTACTACTAGAATTATTTAATAAGCCGCGAAGCAGTGAATCCGCGAAAAGTGAATCGCAAAGTACAAATCTATTGGACTTCTTGCAGGAATGGTCACGGGAAACTCTAAATTCATCAATTAATTGAACCCCTCGCCATTCGTAGATGATCATTTTATGCCGTCATTTATAGTATTGAGAACCGTCCACAGCTACGCGGATCTTTGATTTTAAAAAAAAAGGAAGTGGACAGAGAACCGCTGTAGATAAGTTTCAAGGTCAAAATAAGAGTTGTCTACACAAAACTGACTAAAGTTTGATATCCATAGTCGTATCTGGCCACCTTCCTGAAGTGGGTGATAACTTGCAGACCAGGAGATTTGTAGGGAAAATGGTGGGGGAGCAGGGGCGGATTAAGACTGCACGGGGCCCCGGGCTGCAATCAAACGGGGGCCCTATCCAGCCAGCATTCTTAAAATAAAATGATTGTTAACAGCTAATATATGACTGTAACTAAATTTTAATAATGAAAAAAAAAAAAAAAATAACACGAAGAAATAACTGTTTGATGTGTTCGTGGTATTTATAATTTAGTGTGAAAAGAAAAAAATATTTGCCCTTGCTGGGAATGGAACCCGACACCGTTAGCACCACGAGCCTGTACTATCTCCATACGGCCAGCGGAACTTCTCAAAAGTGGGAAATTTTAAAAATATAAACTATATTTTATATCATGCGAAGTGAATCAATTAAAGTTTTTCGATTATTAGGTACAATCAATACTATCATGTCTGAACGCGATAAGGTGTATAGATAGTATTTATTAATTTATTATATTTTCAAGGGTTCGTGCAAACATTTGTACACTTTTATTATAAAATATAAAAAGTTTGGGGGCCCCTGGCTTTAGCCCGTTCAGCCCCCCTCTTAATCCGCCATTGGGGGGGGGGAGCTTTATTTTACTTAACTGTTAAGCAACTTGAATGAGTGATAATGAGAGTTAAAGAACAACCCCCACCCTTCTTTTACCCACCCTTTCAAGCCAACCTGTGTAAATAAAATATTACATTGATTAAATGTAGGTCATCACCGGAGAAGAGCTACTTTGATTTATACTTTGATCCGCGCAGACGACATATAGATGTGCAGCGAAACGTTAAGACATCCTGAAATATATTTTAACATTAATTTATAATGATTGAAATCTAAATGTAATGAGGACAACGACCTTTGAACTGCATTTTATTTTGAGGTCAAGGACTAGTAATCGAGTTAAAAAGATTGATATGTAGAGGTCACAGTTATTTCCCTTGGCTTGCGTTCAACCTCCTCGTGGGTTCCGCTTTCTGACTTGTTCAATTCTCTTATCTCAATCAAATACATGAATGTTTGACAAACGTAAATTTATGCTGGACCTCAAGACATGAACTTAGTGGTTACAGATGTAAAAGCAAAACATACAAAAAATATTTACGCTTTGAAATACGTGCCACAATCACAAACAACTGCTGAGTAAAAAAATATATATTTATTTTTTTAAAAACCATTTGGGAATTCTTATTCAAATTTTTTAAATGATAAAATTATGATTTTTCACATTTCCATTTCTACTTACAAGCACTGTACAATTTCCATTCTCTTGCATATTATTTCTTTGTTTAAAAATATATATTTAAAATTATGGAGTTCGTTTTTATCTTTAAAGAAAATGTATATACAAGGCAGTTTTAAAAAAAAAAAAATATGTATAATCACATTGACACACGCATAATATAACGACAGTTATACAAGTCAACCATGAGAATTCGTACTTACACGTTATAATCACAGCTATAGAGTTGTATCACGCATTAAGAACTCGTTTTGTCCTCGCATTTTACGTGACAAATCAAGTTTTATAGCATGCAGATATTTAGTACACATTAAAAAAATATATAAATATTTTTTCAAAAAGTATTATCATTTTAACTTTTACTTCCTAAAATCAAAATTAGTTGGTGCATATTTGTAAATTGATATATTCTTTTTAATATTGCTACGTGCTTAAATTTTGTTTAAAACAAAATATCTTGTTCTAAATTATTAGTATCAATGAAATAAGACATCGAATATGTTTTTCTTATCCGGAATATGAATTCTGTTACATGATAAGGCTGTTTCCCCCCCCCCCCCCCCTGTATTGTCATTCCTGTACGTCTCTGACGAAGCTTTTTTATCTTTGAAATCACATAGAAGTAGAAGTAAGTGGTTTTAAAACAATTTTTAGCTGATATGAATGAATTATTGTTATTTTAAAAATTTCGTTTATGGCCATAATAACAAATTGTTACCCATTCTGACACGTTCACACAAGGGACACAATGTCATGTATAACTAATGAGAGTTATGTAAGTTGTCAGGGCTAAATGAACTAAATGAGATATTAATTAAGGCACACATTTCGCATTAAACGCTAATTGAATAAGTCTTCATTGACGCTGCTAGCGATGCTGAAGTTGTGGGTAATTAGTTTGTCATCAACTAGACTTTGTGCTACACGGTGCACATTCAAATATACGCCTGATATAGTTTAATATATCCTTTATGTAAAATACATAACGCATTTGAAGAGCTCAAAGGAAGAAACAGCTATGTCACATTTTTGTAGTTTTGAGACATTCAAGTTCAAAATTATACAGATTCATTATATATGAACTAAATAGATATCAATTTATAATTGGGTCAGACAATAATTTTTTAAATAAAACCCCATACAGAGCATTCTACTTTTGATTTTCTATCGTATGACTAAACTAGAAAACTAATAAATTTTAAAAATGTCACATAGCCTGGATTTTTTTTTCTCTGAGGTCTTCATTTGGAATTTGATGCAAGATAAAAAAAATTCCGTGAAAGGTATTCTTGAGGGTAAAAATATGAAGAAGGCTTTCACTAAAACGGAGACAATGAATTTGGAAGAGTCGCCATCGTCAAGAACACAACATGGCGTTCGTGAATGTGCACATGGAAGTTAGTCTTAAAATTTTATTAATAAATCAATCTATAGTCTACATATGAATAAAATAGAATATTGGTAAAATCATGCATGAATACAAAATATGTCATGGCGATAGAAAAGATTTCTTCTTCCTAAGTGTATAACTTAATTTGAGCATATGCTTTCTACTTCACTTAATCCCATGAGCACATAACTCGTGCGACACTTTCATTCGATTTCTCTTTGTATTGCATTTAATCCACATTCCATAATACATGGGAACAGTAACAGTGCAATAAAAACAAAGATATTTTGGAGGAAATCACATGTAAATTTTGGGTTGGCGCGTCAGACCTAAACATTCTCCAAAATCTCTGAACATGTCCAAATTTTTTAATATTCAATTCCTTAAAAAAATTAAAGGAATGTTTGAAGTAAGTCATCTGTTGCAGCTTCGCTCAAGACGGTGCACGGCTACTTACAGAATTGTGCTGCTCTTTCTGCTAGAAGTTTTCGGCCATTATTTTATTTTTATTAAAATATTCACTTCAAACTTGTGTGTGATGCTGATGGTTCTGCCACTTCGGTCATCATCCAATCTGCAGCTTAAAAAAAAATTGCCTCGTGATCACAAGAAACTGGTAATGTTTCTACCACTGCATTATGACAGCTACAAAAAGATGTCGTCTGATTACAAGAAAACTGGCGATGTTTCGACCACTTCTGTGAGGAAGCTCCAAAATGCTGCCGTCTGATCATAAAAACACTGGCATGCTTCTACCACCCCGTTCAGCGTCCCGTCTGGCAGCTGCTGTCGCCTGGATGATGGTAACGGGGGATGGCGCGAAGGCGAACATTGACGTCAGGGTGGGAGAGATGGCGATCAGACCTCGCTTGAACCACTTCCACGACGAGTGAAGGACGTGACCTGCTCGTTTGCGCATCTGTGCAGATATGAGACAAAGAAGTTCTTAAGCGAGTATTTAATTATCCCAAGTTTCAAAACTCCAAGCAAAGAAAGGTTTATATATTAAAGTTCATTGCTGTTTCTATTAGTTGTTGGTTAAATGCTAGCCTATTTATGTAAAAGAGTGACCAATGTTTATAGCGTATTAAAGCCTCTGGCGCAGTCTGGGGTCCTTTATTTTCTTAGTGATCATTGTCTACAAAAATTAAATATAAAATTGTAGACATTTGAAAAGTTTTAAAACGTATTGAAATAAATTCACGTGTGTATGTGTGTGTTTGAACATCTTAAGTTCTGCCAAAAAGTAATTGGCGGATAGTTACTATTTTTATTTTTAAAAAAACAGCCTATTTAAAATTATTACATCGCATGATTTAGTTTTTTTCCATAAATTATGAATATTTACTTTATATTTAAAAGAAAGATTTGATATCGTATATACTCGTCCGTTCGTTCATAAGCGGACCCCAACCCCCCCCCCCAATCTTTTGGAAGAGAATTGTATGAAAAGTGTGTAACCCGCTCGTAAGCGTACCCCAAAATTACTAGGACAGCGTAAACAGAATGCTGCACATTTTTTAAAACTACAAGCTAAATCGGTCATTATGATTGTTTATTAAAAATTAAAATTCGTTGTTGAAAACAAAATTGAAAAAAAAAAAATTATAAAACATTCACAAAAATAAATGAAATGAATATATAAGTTAAGTACAACTGTTTAATATTTTACAGCTTCTGACAGAGAAGTCGAATTTACAATAACAACACCGATAGTCAATTTACATGCAGAAATCATAAATGACCCTCTCGTAAGCCAACACCCCAACCCTTTCCACTAGATTTTTTTCCAAAAAAGTCGGCTTTAAAAAGGGTATATGCGGTAATTAAAAATTAACAATACACTATCCTTATTACCTTTTTACGCCTTTGTTTCCTCTTCAACTTGTGCTCTTTCTTGACCTTTAACCTGTCCTCATTCGCGGGGTTAGCCTCGGAGCACTGGTATGAGTCCATGGGTCTGAAATAGTCATTGACGTCTTCGTCTGTCTTCCCTCTAGCCTCGAGTGAGCTCTCTGCTTCCTCCTCCTCTGACTCTAGCGTCAGATACTCCGTCCGCTCATCCTCTGACTCCGGCAGACATCGACGTCCGAAGCAAGCTGAGTATCCTCTGGGCATTCTCGGCTGTCAGTAGGATCTGGGGATTCTCCGCTGTCAATCAAATCAGGTCAATGTCAGCTGTCAGTATCCTCTGAGCATTCTTAACTGTCAGTAAACCCTGGCCAATTTCATCTGTCAGTAAACTCTGACCAATCTCTCTGATAAGTATAACATAAACTTGTACCGAGAGACAGCTTATTAATGTTCTCACGAGGCCCTAGTTACGGATAATGTAATGGCAGTTATTATTTCACCTGCAATTTTGTAATGAAAGACTAATGGCTGACATACTTTAATTAAAAAAACAACATTGTTTGGTCTCTTGAAGGCAATGGCGTCATTGGTCCGTGGAGTATTAAAAAGCCTCACTCGGTAGTCGTTACACAAAACAGATCACGTGCCTTGGTCAGGATGTCCTGTAGAAGATATAGATAACTTCAGTCCAACTTAAATGCACGTATTTAGTGAAACATCAAGTTAAGTCTTAGGTATCATTATCTTTTAAAAATTAATTTTACTTAAGCAAATTCATGAAAAAATCATTTATATTTAATTCAAAACCATTGTTTTGTAACTTTTCCCAACACCGAAAAATTCATTGTTCAAGAGATATAGAAACAAAATGATAGAAGTTTCAGTTTAAAGCTATAATCAACTAGCTTCCAAGACAGCTGATGTCATATAAAGACAAACGCTACAGACAAATTTCCCAGGATACCATTCCATCCGCACAAAATTGTGTCTCTAACAAGACCTCGCCGAGTCCATGAGATAAATTTAACTATTTTGTTATATTTATGAGCTTGAGTGTTATTTCATGAATATTGGTTAGCTTGTTTGATTTATTTAAAACATTATAGATAGAAATAGTGTCCCAATAAAATGTACAGCTGAAAAAAATAAAGTTTGGTTGTGATGGACTGTGAGAAAGTTGATTCAATTTATTTGGACACAACTTATCCTTACTACGGACATAAATATATTCTATACACTCTTTAGTTGAGCAGGAAGGTGTTACAGACCTCCCAACCCTGCCGGAACCTTTTTCCTACACCGTTTGTCATATAATTATTGTTAGTTCGGGTCTGTAGGACATGTTTGTAGAAGGCGGATGGCATACACATTTCCTTACCAAGGATAACATCATAAAAACTTTCCATGCCATTGAATTCACAAACACGTAATAGACAAATGTGAAATAGTATAATTATTTAAAACAATTCAAGCACTTTGTAATGAAACAGACGTAATTTTTAAAAACTTTAACCTAAACCACCTAAGTGGATGAATATCAATGCCAAAAACCTTTGCGCAGAAAGTCACAGACTTTGTCATAAAATGCTTTGAACGTGTTTCACATTAAATGCAGCATGCACCAGGTGTTTGGTGCGGAATGAGTAGCAGACCTAAACCTTTATGCGATGATAGGCAGTGGCGTAGCTATAAAATGAACATAGTTTTTATTTACTTCGTCACTCGATTGGAACAAAAAAAAAAAAAAAAAAAAAAACAAAAACAACGAACTTTGCCGCCTGCCTAGAATGCCGACTTTAGGATACATGTATAGAAAATTGCTGCTGGCGGCGCGTCTCTTCTTTCATTCCCCATACATTTCCTTCATGGACATCATGCAAACATGATGTACAAGCTTGACAAGACGTTACAAAGATTCTTCTTCAACGAACACATAGTACACAAACAAACAAATTGAATATAAAGGAATGAAAACTTAGCTGCGGTGAATGCTAGAGCCAAAGAGAGCAATCGTAGAAAGAGAATAGTAAGAGCATATATAGAAAATGAGAGAATGGGCGTGGCGTATCATCTAGGTTGTCAGTCTGATTGCAGTCTCACCAACATTTTGTTTGCTACTTTGCCTTCATCAGTAGATATACGGCTTGGAGTTGGAGGTGGGGAGGCGGGGGCTAAATTCTAAGGAAATCACCACTGTTCTTTTATTTGGTCATCAACAGATATACGGCTTGGAGGTGGGGGAGGGGGGCTTAATGCTAAGGAAATCACTACTGTTCTTTCAATTTGGCTTTTAAATTTGTTGGTGGTAATTCAACAGTTACATTGAACACACGAATAGCCGATATCCAAGCAGTACAATGAACATATTTTGTTCATAATTGTGTTAAAGCGTTGAAGACAAGCTCCCAAGTGAACATGTCAACTCTGCAAAATTATTAAACGTTTTTGACATAAGAAACATCTTTCTTTTTTTTCAAACTCGTGTCCGTGGCAAAAGTAAATAATACCAAATAAGAGGTATTGATAATGTCAATATGCGTGTACATTCCTCACTAAACTACTCCTGGTCATTTGACTACAGTGAGCAGATATCATAAATCTTAGTACCAGAGGCGTTTGATGTCACCCAGTGGGGTAGCTCCTGGTGAACCCCCCCCCCCCGTCACACCTTATCCCAAAGATCTCTGTGTCTGCCATTGCAAAATAACGGGAACATGCATAATTTTACAATTTGTTGCCACCTCTTGTGATGCCCCCCGATGCGGTCTGCATCCCCGCTAGTGACGCCACTGCTTAATACATTTCAAAATTTAGTAACAACATTTCGCAGGTCTCCCAACCTTTTGATTCCAGCCTTTGGACGCCGCTGATGGCGTGTGGCTAAAATAAAACCGTCCCATTCCTTGATACTCGTCATTTGAACTTTGATGTTTCCGACAAGATCATACAAACCAGGCTACATGCCCGTATTGTTGTCGGCCAATGAAATTTGGTCTAATTGAATTAAAACTCAAGCTGGCGACACGTTGGTGGTGAGTTTAACAGTTCTAGTTCTAGTCAGGTTAACAGCCCTGTATACTGTTGAATTTTGTCAGTTTGTTTTAGTCTATGCCAGCGGTTCACTAAAAAGGTTGGGTAACCACTGTCCTATGCCTTTTTGTCAAGTACGTCTGTTGGGCGGCAGGGTGGAAAATTTAATTATTTTGTACAGTTATTTAGCGCAGCACACCAGCCAATGACTTAAGAAACATTTTCCACAACTTGACATTTGACATTGCACTCTAGATATCTTTTAACGTGCACGGCATGAGGCACAAATGTAAAGACATGGACGATTTCGTCATAGCCTGGTAGTCAGATGGAGCGAGATGGCCTCACTGTATCACCGCTGAACGGCATTTTGAGAATCATGACAATATCTTTAGCATTAACACATTCAGCATGGACCAGGAAAGTTACATTGGATGGTCTTCCTTCGTCAGTATTGGGTATTCGTTAAAATTAACCGAAAGAGAGAGAGAGAGAGAGAGAGAGAGAGAGAGAGAGAGAGAGAGAGAGAGAGAGAGAGAGGTGAGAGCAAGGGGGAGGAAAAGAGTGCATAAAGTTGTATTAAAGTAAAAAGATAGTTAATAGAGAATAGAAGAGTTTCTTGATATACTCAAGGCAAAACAAGTGTCTTGACACACCCAGGGGCTGTAAGACTGTCTTGACACACCCAGGGGCTGTAAGACTGTCTTGACACACCCAGGGGCTGTAAGACTGTCTTGACACATCCAGGGGCTGTTAGACTGTCTTGACACATCCAGGGGCTGTAAGACTGTCTTGACACACCCAGGGGCTGTAAGACTGTCTTGACACACCCAGGGGCTGTAAGACTGTCTTGACACACCCATGGGCTGTAAGACTGTCTTGACACATCCAGTGGCTGTAAGACTGTCTTGACATACCCAGGGGCTGTAAGACTGTCTTGACACACCCAGGGGTTTTAAGACTGTTTTGACACACCCAGGGGCTGTAAGACTGTCTTGACACATCCAGGGGCTGTAAGACTGTCTTGACACACCCAGGGGCTGTAAGACTGTCTTGACACATCCAGGGGCTCTAAGACTGTCTTGACACACCCAGGGGCTGTAAGACTGTCTTGACACATCCAGGGGCTGTAAGACTGTCTTGACACATCCAGGGGCTGTAAGACTGTCTTGACACACCCATGGGCTGTAAGACTGTCTTGACACACCCAGGGGTTTTAAGACTGTCTTGACACACCCAGGGGCTGTAAGACTGTCTTGACACATCCAGTGGCTGTAAGACTGTTTTGACACACCCAGGGGCTGTAAGACTGTCTTGACACACCCAGGGGCAGTAAGACTGTCTTGACACATCCAGTGGCTGTAAGACTGTCTTGACACATCCAGGGGCTGGAAGCTTGTAACAGTGTCTTGACACATCCAGGGGGAGTAAGAATGTTTTAACACACACAAGGGCAGTAAGAGTGTTTTAAAACACCAAGGGGCAGTAAGAGTGGCTTGACACATTCTGGGACCGTAAGAGTGTCAACACTAATAGACAATAAATTGGAAGAAAAAACAACACATTACGCAAATTTAGAATTATAAACTTATAGAGCACTGGGCTGTCCGACTTGTATATTACTCGAAACAACTTAGACCTACCTGTAATTATTTTCCCTCATTTTCTTCCTCCAATAAATTCATTTGATTCCACCCTTCCTTGCGTGTACAGGTGATCTAAGTATGTTCCAGTTTGTTCCTCGGCGGAGACCTCTTATAAAATTTCAGCCAAACGCTGGCAGCACATCAACTCAACACATTCATGTAATGACTTCCCATAATCGCTATAATCTGGCCTGCTTTTCAACACAGATACGACTTACATGCTCATCGCGTCTTAAAATGCACATCCGTTGACCTATTATATAAATACACCCGTCCTTTACACACCGCCAGCCCTGACTGTGCACGGTGTGTAACTCAAGTTACAGTTAACGACTGTCGTACCAGAGTTCATTGATCAGAGGTCATAGGTCACGTGGTTGACGCAGGTACCCGGGTGACGGCACAGGTCGACCTGGAGGTGTCCGTGTGCGCAGATTCTACCGTAGTGTGCTGACGGTAGCAGCAGAGTAAGAATGGGGTTATTTGATAGGTTTAGTTAAGCTTAGGTTTAGGGTCAGGCTAGTTTCAAGGTGGTCAATGGTGGACCTGTAAGTCTCCGTGTAAGCTGAGTCTGCCAAAGTGTGCTGAATGTAGCAGCAATGTGAGAATGGGGTTATTTCTAGTATTTTTTAGGTGTAAGTTTATGGTCCGTTTAAAGCTAAGGTCGACTTGACAGTCTCCGTTAGCGCCCAGTCTACTAAAGTGTGTCCGCGGTAGCAACGAAGACGAGGATAGTGTCTTAACCTTACCTTAAGCCTAACGTTAAGTTATGGCTCCGGGTAGGGTTAAGTTAAAGGTTAGTTTAAAGTGGGCTAGGAACGAGCTGGACGTGTCGGTGTATGCCGCGTCTATAGAAGGATGCTGCGGCAGCAGTAGAATTTTTTTTTGCTCAATGGCATTTTAAAGAAAAAAAGAAACAAAAGTATATTTTTAAAAAAAAATTAATATTTAAAAAAAAAATAATTAAATTAATAAATTTTTTTTTTTTTTTTTTTTTTTTAAAAAGCTAGTTCTTTTATTATCAAGTTTAAACTCATAAAAGGTGGAAATATTTAATAAATTCGTAATAAATATTAAACAATTCGGGTAACATACTTTTTTAAATTTAATATTTGAATCTAAAGAGTTAATGTTGTTACTAAAAATCTCAAACAGGTTATCAGGTTAGTTATTTTTAAATGTTTCTAAATAACCGCGAACTAATATATAACATCCTTAAAAGGAATCATTCCATCCAGGTTAAAGTAAAAATGTTCAACAGTAAAATGCACCGGGGAACAAAGAAGTTGAAGTGAGTTTTAAGTGTGTCCAGATTGTTTGAGTTAAATCTAGACAAAAGCTGTAAGACTGTTTTAGTCGTATTTTATCAACAAAAAGTTCCACTCCCACCTCTCAATCAAACATTAAGTCATAAAGAACCACTCAACCCAACAGTCCCACCCCCCACACACACACACAAAACGCGCATCAGCCTGTAAACACACAAACTCACACTTATATTAACACACATACACACTCACACATGCTCACACTTATACTAACACACATACACACTCACACATGCTCATACAAACACACTAATTTACACACGGGCAGGCACGACAGGTTGAATTTAGACTAATCATAATATAATTACGTATTTGATACTTCATCTATATGCACTCTCTTTCAATGTTTCTCACAGCTGTTGTGTTGTTTTTTTTTGGTGTCATCCCCCAAACCCCAACATCCACCTTCTCCCTCATTTTTCTTACATTAAAAATTAACGAATCCCAAAACATCTCGATAATCTCTTCATTTTCAAGGGAAGATAATCGATAAAAAAGATACATTAGAATTTATTAAAAATTTTGATATTCTGTGAATCAAGCGTGACTCTTCTGGAGAGCGAAAGTCACATCCCAAAGGTGGGCAAGCAAGGTTTTCAAAAGACCCACATTAAACTTAATTTTGTTTAATGCCTGCAACCGTACGTTCGTATGATTTTTTCCATTAGGGTGACTAGGTGAATGCATAATAAATAAATTTGATAAAGTTACCACTTTTTTTTTTTTGAGTCATATTAATGATTTTTATTATACTTTTCCCCCAGAAATGAAATGTTAACTAAGGAATACCATCATTTTAAAGGTTACGCCATCCGCTAAAATCCGCTACCACAAAGTGCAATGAGAGCCAAAGCAACTGCCAACTCCTGATCTACTCAACCATTTCTCAAGACATTAGTTGGATGGGGATATTTTAATTTAAAAAGATTGTTGTTAAAGATGTTATGTAGTTGATGTTGAACTGTCACCAAGTAAATTCATACATTTTTACCAAAAGCCAAAACGTTTTAGACACCCGACAAATACACATATAATGTTAGAGATTTTTCTTATTATGTAAGGTAAATTAAATAATGATCTGCCTATATTTACTAAACATTCCTTCCTTGTCATTGATGTCAAACGTTTAGCTTAGCGAGTTACGCACTAAATATATACAATTCTAGACACATAAGGGGATTTAATCACAATTAAATTGATGATACAAATATAAATCAATTAACACCCCTTAACCGTCTTTCTGTAAGAGACTTTCCCAATATAAATTTTTGTGCCACCTCGTAACCTGTTTCCCCACCCTCTCCTTTTTTTTTCTGCTAAAAAAGTCGCTGAACGATTTAACATTTTAAAAATCTCATTTCAAAGTACACCAAGAACAGTAACAGTGTTTTAACGAGTTGTTAAGATAGGTATCTCATTAGAGTTGCTGAGATTGGTTTTATTACATTTTTTGGAAAGATTTAGTTCCTGAGAACTCCAGAAATCAGAGAAACATAAAGATATTCATCCGTCCATAACGTCCCTTCGATAAAATGAGCCATCCTTCCATCCATCTATCTATTCATCATTCGCTTTGTCCGTCTGTAAATCGTTCATTTCATCCATCCATCTTTATATTATTTCATCCATCACTCAACCAATAAACCTATCAACTCATCCATCCATTTACAATTTAATCCATCTTGATATCTTGCATGAGTTGAGTCAACATTACGTCACATAGGCCATGTACTTTGGTCGAATTAATGGATATTTTTTTTTTAATTAAAGAAAGAAGAAAAAAAGGAAAAAGATTTGTATCAGTTTTTTTCAGCCTTTAACGTCATATTTATTGACACAAGTTTTAATGGCCCTTGTAAAACGGCGTAAAATTAAGGTGTCTTGTAATCATCGTGTGATTTTTCGAAAGCTAGAAAAAATTAAAAAGTATTAAGAAAGTCATTAACGACAAGAAGTGTTACACTATGTCGGTCATTTTTTGTATGTCAGGGTTCGGCGAAAATTTTTGCCCAAAATATAAAATTTTATCTTGACGTTACCCCCCCCCCCTCCCCCCAAAGGTGCAAGGTCCTGCCCACACGACTTGGGGTTTAGGGGTGCGTTGTAACCCCCGCCCCCCAATGAGTTTTAGAATACTAAATATCCACGTACTTTGCATACATAGAGGATTATCAACAATATCTGCTCTTGGTGACTTTGGTCAGGTGTGCAATCAAGTATTACTGAAAAGTGTTTAGCTGATTATCCTCTTCCTGCAGTAATTTTTCCGCACCTTATTTCCCATCAATGAAATGAGTTCGTTTTGAATTCGCAAAGTAGTGATCATGAATTCCATCAGTTTTTATTTGTCATATATTTTCCTGCAAAATCGGATCAAACGTCGCCAGCAATTCAACACCCAAACAGTTTCCATTGTGTGCCTAATGTTTTTTTTATCCACTTAAACTACGAAAAGGTTCAGCGAAAATTTGGACAATTTTCATGAGACGTTCAAATACACTGTGTTTACGAGCCTTAAAATGATCACTTTTTAATAGTTTTTAGCTTGACGTGTCTGTCAATAGTGCATTGCTGTGTTAGCCTGTGTTCCCATCTCAAAACATTCCAAAGTAGATGTCATATGTCCCATTAGATTTTTCATGATCAGACAGTCTCACACTGGTCTTTTGTCACTCACCTTAGCATAGTTTGAAGCCTAAAACTAAAAATTGGCATTTACTTAATTAAAATGTTCTCCTGAAGTGCTCCAGGAAAAATGCTGTATGCATTAGGATTTAGCATAATTATAATGTTTTTTTTAACGCAATCTCCGTTAGAAAAAAAATTGCGTTTGCATATTTGAAATGTTTGGCTAATCCATGCGACCTTTGAACAGCAACTCCTCCTGAAATTAACCTGATAGAGGGAACGGGTCTTTTGCAAATATGTGAAGGAAGTCCCAATGATGTGCACCGACCAAAACATTTCCAAAAAGGTTTACCGGATATCCTGGAAAATCCAAATAACCCGAAAAATATCAGTATTTTGTTAACTTTTCGCCAATCACAACATCAATCGGTTTGAAACAAATGCCAAACGGTAGCTAATACTAAGAATATTTAGAACAATGTTGGAGAAGTAATATTTGAACATTGTCTTTTGTTTCGACTCCCGTAATTTTAGCAGTAAATTGTAGATAGCAATTATTTTGTTAATATTCAAAATGATTGATTTGAAATGACTTTTAATGTAGTCTAAGAATGAGAGTTAATGGGGGTTTTCCTATTTGTGGATGCTAATGTTAGATTGTTGCACTGTGCTCATATTGACACATTCTTCGTGTGACGTAGTGTTTGGTGATATGGCGTCATTCAAGTTTTATTACTTGTTTCAATATTAGTACGGTATTTTTCTAATTATTTTACAATGTACAAATGGTTTTTGACACTGTTGTTATTTAAAAAAAACAAAAAACTATTCCGTAAAATTGCTAAAATTGTAAAAGTAGTAGTCTAAAAAGAGCCAGGCCCAGAAAAGCGCTGGGCCCAAGGCAGTTGTCTCGTTTGCCTTACCCTAAGGCTTTGTCCCCTAGCCACATTGAAAACGTTGAAGGACGTGGTGGGCCCATTCCAGCTTCACATTTGTTTTATTTTTTTTACTTGACCTCTATACGTCCCTGAATAAAACTGAAGGGTGACCCAACAATCGGTGACTAATTTCTTTTAAGTACGAGAATTCCTACGAGTGAGTGTAACTACTGTAAGTAGCTCGATTCCTTTGCTCTTTGAGTGTCTTTAAAAAAATGGATAAAAATTTAAAGTATATTGAGAAAGCACATCGGGTAATTCTGTACACAATTTTTGTTTTTACATTCATTTGTGAAAATATTTATTTGGGACGTTCCCGCTTTTACCTACCCCAGATAAGCCACTGTTTAATCAGTTTAAAATGTTTTTCAAGTCTACTAAATAATTTTTCGTAATTCCTAATCACTAGCAGAATCGCTATTGATGTTTGATGTTGACGCAAGAGACCTTTTCGTTATTTGCCTTCATGTCTGCTACAGCAAATACTTGGCCCTACAGCAAAAGCTTGGTCCTTTACCAAATACTTGCTCCTATACTAAATACTTGGTCCTATACTAAATACTTGGTCCTATATCAAGTACTTGGTCCTAAACCAAATACTTGGTCCTATACTAAATACTTGCTTCTATAGCACATACTTGAACTTATAGCATATGCTTTTTTCCATAGCAATGGCTTGAACTTATAGCATATGCTTTTTTCCATAGCAATGGCTTGAACTTATGGCATATACTTAGTTCTAGAGCGAATACTTCTTCGCACGCCACCCTGTCACATGACTCTGTGGTGTCTTGGTGTCACGTGACTCTGTCGTGTCTGGATGGAGCTGACCAGATCGTTAGATTTGATGGAAGTGGTTTAACGTCTGCTGCACATGACCAGACTGGCACTAGCTGTCGGCTCTTTGTGTTTATGTGGGTAATGATGAGTTCACTCTACTCGTAAGGGGCTGCTTCTGGAAACGTAAGTGCAAGACTTAATTACATTCTACAAGAGGCGTAGGAGGTGGGGTGTGGAAAGTGGAGAAACCTAATCCTGCTACAGGTTTTTATTGATATTGAGGCATATCGTTACCACAGAGTTTCTTGTTTTCTTGGAAAGATGGTGAAAAGAGGGGAGTATTGTCGCAAATAATTTTGCCGGGACTAGACATTGTTGACTCTAACGTAGCTACGCAACTGCTGACGACAAGAGTTTAATTCAGTTCATGTGGTGAAGTTGAACCCCCTTATCCTAGTCATTCCCGTACTGATCAGTGTGAGGATGAGGCAGAAACGGCGCAAAGACAGGTGGGTCTAAGTGCACTGAGTTGATCTTTGTCCATTTGACGACAACATTTTATATTGTCCACACAACGAATCAGGCGGCTCAGCAGCAACAACTAAATTCTCGAGATACAGCCTGATTACTCTCCAAACAAAACTCTGATTGGCTTTTATGTCTTCGGCCCCCTTTCGTCTCGCGAGACGATGGTGCATCACCGTTGTTTTTGTATCAGTTTCCCATTTTGTACTCTGTCTCTCGCGCGTTTAAAGGTAATACTTCCGGAGAATGATGTTGTTGGATGTGTTAGATTCACCGTCGAAGTAAAGAGTGGTGCAAACGGCCATTCCCGCCGTGTTCGCTATATGAATTAGAGGTGTTAAAAGCTTATAGGGATCATATCAAAGGCTGTAACGATGTGCTGGGCGCTGGGTACGTGACCGTCGCTGAGAGCGACACGTCTTTACCACGACCCTAGCTGGCAGCGGGGTTACAGGTGATGTAACGAACGTTCCCTTAGAGCTGCATGGCTCAGTAAATAAACACATATGTGACTGACGCCGCGCAGCAGATTAGAAATACCACGCAGAAAATATTCATGAGGTCTATATAATCTATGTGTATGTGGGCTGTGCAATTTTAGGACCAAAATGGATGTTGTGAACTTTGCATACGTATTTCTAATTTTCACACGACCAACGAACGTAAGAATGTAGATTGGATATGTTAATAATATTTGAATCTTAATAAATTTCAGTCTCAGTAAGTAAATATAAAAATAGACTTATTTGATACACGAAACGCAAAAATCGCTGAAGTGATAAATTTATATTTGTTTATATTCATTGCGTACATGACATATCAAATATATTCAAAACATCATATAAGTCAAAGGAATCAATAAATCAATGTGCAAAGAGGTAAATTACTAATCGATTGATCATCGAGCCTAATCGATCACATAAATACATTTATAATGGTTATTAACTATAAACATTTTAAATAATGTCTCTAGACCGCTTTTAGTTTTTGATATCCTGCCTTTTCAACCGCAGATTTCATCTAAAATTTTGTTTCTTCACAAAAATTTTGCAATTCTAAAGAACCACCGACTTATAATGTTATGGAGAATATTGAGTCAAAGATCAAGTATTTTAACTAGAAGAAAGGGTTTTATTCTCAAATAAACATTAGTTTTCGAGGATTTATATAGAACTTTTCTAGTAGCGGAATTTAGTTTGTAGTAGTTTCAGTGTTAAGTCTTTCAACTTATTGCCAAGGTATAACTGGTTTAGCAACGACAGGACAACGCGTGAGGCAGAACAACATATTTGACAGAATGAGACAAGACAACGTGTTAAACACCGTATTAGAAGAACACCGTGTTAGAAGAATAACACATAGAAGAACAACATATTAGAACAACTTATTAGACATAACAACGTATTAGAACAGCGTATTATAACAACGAATTAATCAAACAATGAAATAGAAGAACATTGTATTTGAAGAGCAACGCATGAAAGAAAACAACGTATCAGACAGAAAAACATGTTATACAGAACAACGTATCAGACAGAAAAACATATTATACAGAACAACGTATCAGAAGAACAACGTTTTATGTTTACTACACTTATTGCATCACCCATTTTATTATATTTTTTTTCCAGTTAAATGTGCATGCACTTTGTAACTTACATGATTTTAATCAGCATGAAATGTCGTAAAACTGCACGCATAAAATAATCAAAATTTGGTTTAAAATGTGAATAAATACTCATGAAATGAAAGCAAATTAATGGCATAGATAGTAATACATCAATAAATTGAAGTTTGAGGATTTCATAAATGAAACTCAATTCTCAAACTACTAAAACACGACCAGACCTTTCAAGCACTTTTATCATTTTCACTAAGGCAGAAGTCAAGGAATTCAGTCGCATTGAAAAACGAGATTCGTTCGACATAACACTAACACATTTATGATACCCCGGGGTTATTTAACATGGTAGAAAACAGATTTCAACTGTCAAAGTCTGAAGTCTTTTTTTAATATTAAAAAACAACAACATTCAAATCTAATGACTGCCCCTTCCCCCCATCTAAACACAATTTACACTGAATTGGATAAATATTTGAAGGTAAGCCAAATGGAACATTCATGACTTACCAGTGTGTAAAATATTTTTGGTAGATTAAATTAGATTTTATAGATTATATAAATATTTATTGATAACAACAAGGAAATATGATGTTAAATAAAAGCTTCTAGTATGAAGCGATTGGTTTTCTCATTTCTTGTCTTCTACTTCTTCTTCTGTTTATTCATGGCCCACAACCATCATTCCCAGCATTCCGATTCCTTTTTGCTTATTTCCCCTGACTAAAATCTTCACATTGAGGCCTTTCATTTTAAAATATTTTGTTTTTGTCATACATGTCCTAACACCATGAAGCTTAAATGGCCATTGTCCATAGAGATATTAATTGACGCACCGGCCAAGGGTTTTAGCACTCTAAAGAACCTATGACACTTCTTAAGTATTAAAAGCGCTTTTCACTCTTCCCACTGTAAAAATGGTTCATGTCTTTGGAAATCAGCACCAATAAAAATTACAACGGATTTTGTTTTCTACGTTTAAAAAAAAAGGATTTTTTTTTTAACTTCAGTGCAATACGTTACAGTTTAACTTGGCTTTTTGCCAAGTCAGCCAATGCTGTATGCTTTACATTTTGTTTTTTTATACTTTTCGATACTAAATTTTTCATGGGAAGTTTTCAATTTAACTTTCAACATTTTTGGAACCCATTTTTAAGAAAACAGATGTCCGGATGTTTCCGTGTTATTGGCGAGAACATGCAAAAAATATCAGACAATAATCATGTCCGTGCTTGACCAAAGACATTGATCATGTCCGAGCTTGACCAAAGACATTGATGTGTCCGAGCTTGACCAAAGACATTGATGTGTCCGAGCTATCCAAAGACATTGATTTTTTCGAGTTCGACCAAAGACATTGATCATGTCCGAGCTTGACCAAAGACATTGATGTGTCCGAGCTATCCAAAGACATTGATTTTTTCGAGTTCGACCAAAGACATTGATCTGTCCGAGCTTGACCAAAGACATTGATGTGTCCGAGCTTGACCAAAGACATTGATGTGTCCGAGCTTTTCAAAGACATTGATGTATCCGAGCTTGACAAAAGATATTGATGTGCCCGTGCTTGAACAAAGACATTGATGTGTTCGAGCTTGACCAAAGATATTGATGTGTCCGAGCTTGACCAAAGATATTGATGTGTCCGAGCTTGACAAAAGATATTGATGTGCCCGTGCTTGAACAAAGACATTGATGTGTTCGAGCTTGACCAAAGATATTGATGTGTCCGAGCTTGACCAAAGATATTGATGTGTCCGAGCTTGAACAAAGACATTGATCGTGTCCAAGCTTGAACAAAGACATTGATGTGTCTGAGCTTGACCAAAGACAATTATGATGTCAGCGCTTGACCACTGTTAATAAAACGGGTGCCAAAGTTCACCGTGTTGCTCATGGTGGCACATTTGTGGGATAGAAGACAATTTTATAAAATTTAATAGCATATGTTTACCGAAAGTTTGGAGACAACTCGTAGATATGGTATAGTGTGTACCCAGGATAAAAGTTACTGTCAAACCTGTTTTATCATGCCGCTATGAGGTTGATAAACGATATCGGGGCCATGCCGAAGGTTAAACAACGGGGTAAATCCTCTATGAGAGCCAAACAGTCATAAATATTTGTGATAGCTTTAATATTTACCATATCAAGTTTGTGTAAGTCAGTGGAGAAATTGATCAATTAAATTCTTCCGAGCTTTCTGTGAAAGTAAAACGAATGACAGCGTGCAGGGTTGCAGCAAGTGTCGTCATAGACTCTTAGTCTATTATTATTTTGTTGCTCAATGGACCATAGCTCTGCTCATATTAACACATTTTTATGTTGGACATATTTGAATGTGCAAAATTTTTTTTTCATTTAGCAAATACATTTATTTAATATCACCAAGACAGATCTTTTGTGTGTGTCAAGATATTGCTATTTTTCTCCCTCACTAATGGCTTCACAATGAAGCCCATTCGTTTCAGGATACATTCCATGAAGCCCAAAATATATTTCATGGGTCTGAATAAGAAGTCACAAAAGTTAAAAGACTTTTGTGACAGCCAGATCTATTTTTTTAGTGTTCTACCTGTTACAGAGTGATTCAGTGAGCGTTGTTACTGTCACCAACTGATGATGTAGCTGTGACAGGCTGATCCACTTAATGCTGTTCTTGTGACATTCTAATCCAGTGAGCGTTGAGGTTATCGCAGTGTGATCAAATAATGTTGTACTCGTGACACTCTAATCCAGTGAGTGTAATAGTTATCACAGTCTGATCAACTTGATGTTGCAGCTGGGACATTCTAATCCAGTGAGTGTTGTAGTTATCACAAGCTGATCAACTTAATGTTGTAGCTGTGACATTCTAATCCAGTGAGTGTAATAGTTATCACAGTCTGATCAACTTGATGTTGTAGCTGTGACATTCTAATCCAGTGAGTGTTGTAGTTATCACAGTCTGATCAACTAGATGTTGTAGCTGTGACATTCTAATCCAGTGAGTGTTGTAGTTATCACAAGCCGATCCACCTAATGGTGTAGTCTCGACCACGCATTTCCGTTAATGTACATTTTTTTTCATTTGAGTTTCTTTTTCGAATTTTAACGCAAGATGATGAAAGTTTCTATTGGATGGTGAACAGTGTCATGGAGTTAGTGGTAGAAGGTGTTATGGACTGAATGGTTGATGGTGTCATGGACTGAATGGTAGAGGGTGTTATGGACTATATGGTTGATGGTGTCATGGACTGAATGGTAGATGGCGTCATGGGCTGAATAGTTGATGGTGTTATGGACTGAATGGTAGATGGTGTCATGGACTGAATGCTTGATGGTGTTATGGACTGAATGTTAGATGGTGTCATGGACTGAATAGTTGATGGTGTTATGGACTGAATGGTAGAGGGTATTATGGACTGAATGGTTGATGGTGTTATGGACTGAATGGTAGATGGTGTCATGGACTGAATAGTTGATGGTGTTATGGACTGAATAGTAGAGGGTGTTATGGACTGAATGGTTGATGGTGTTATGG
The DNA here is from genome assembly GCA_002072015.1 of Radix auricularia. NCBI lineage: Eukaryota > Metazoa > Mollusca > Gastropoda > Lymnaeidae > Radix > Radix auricularia. Next base: position 203,526 of record MUZC01000289.1, on the reverse strand, counting down.
ACTGAATGGTAGATAGTGTCATGGACTGAATAGTTGATGGTGTTAGGGACTGAATGTTAGATGGTGTCATGGACTGAATGGTTGATGGTGTTATGGACTGAATGTTAGATGGTGTCATGGACTGAATGGTTGATGGTGTTATGGACTGAATGGTAGATGGTGTCGTGGACTGAATGGTTGATGGTGTTATGGACTGAATGTTAGATGGTGTCATGGACTGAATGTTAGATGGTGTCATGGAAGAAATCGTAGATGGTGTCATGGACTGAATGGTGGCATGGACGAGGTAGTCGTCTCCTACACCTTACTTCCATCTAACGACACCCTGATTGTCGACAACGACGGGTTGGCGTGTGGTTGATTTGTGTTTGGTGGCGGAATCACATGACCATCGTCTCCTTCATGACGTGGGTTATGTACCGGAAAAGGTCAGCCCATGCTTGCTCCACTTCCGGTGTCCACTTGTCCCCGAGGGCCGGCTGGATGGCATTGTTAAACTGCGGGCCGACAAGCTGAGAAAGGGAGATTGAAAGAGAAAATAAGTTTAACAGATCACATTTGTTTGAATCTCTATAAAAAAACAAAATAAACTTGAAAACGTACACATTCATGCCATCACATTTAGACACATAAATATTGTATCATATACAGGCATGTTCACTTAAATAAAAACAAACAAACAAAAATGAAAACAAAAATATCTTGACTGTGACATTTTTAAAAACTGTAAATCATTTAATTTAAAAACTAGAGTATCAACCGTAAAAAATGACGGAAGTTTTCAAAATAAATATATTTAATCTGAAATCTATTTATTTTGACCAAAAAATGTAGATCTATATCAAAATAAAAAAAAATTAATGTAATACAGAACTTTCGTTTATTTTATTGAATTCATTTATCTCCAAATTTAACTATTAAATACGGACTTTCGAAAATAGTTATTTTGGTGCAGTAATTTGGTGTGCTGCTTTCTAAAATTAGTAGCGTCTCTAACGGGACGGACGGACGGGACATATACATTGCAAATTATGTATATTGATAACAATCTTACCACTTTGTATTTAAAATAAATTTCCAGATTAATTTTATCCTTTATTTTAAGGGGACTAACTTTAAGAAAAATTAATTAATTTCTTAAATTTTCTATTTAGTTATATATATATATATATATCTATTATATAACGCGCCTAAGAGCGTCCGTCAGTCAGTGTGTGTGTGTGTAAATCCCCTATGTTCCGCAACTCTTGATTACTTTTTTTAAAATTGAAAATATAGACGTAAAATCATAATGATTTTGGTTTTGAGATTAACAGAGCGTGTGGTTTTGCGCGCCGTACAAAAATGAAGTGGCGTCATGAAGCTTTTATTATATTAATTTATTTGATGTTACTTTTTATGTTGATAATTCGAGTGTGTGAATAATCATGTGTGCGAATGTGTTCTTATGTTTGTATGTGTGTGTGCGGCTGTGAGTGCGTGTGACTGTGTGTTTGTATTAGTTGTGAAATAACGATTTATTTCATACTTTGCTAAAAGTTAAATTAAATATTGAAAAGACGTTACCAGGTAATGGTTTATGTATCGTTAAAATTATGCACTGGATTATGAAAAATTCCGTTAATTTTATGAACACAAGTTTCTGCCGATTCGTTCTTCCTTGGTGCTTGAATAAAAGATAACGGGAAGTCATTGAATATGACTTAAAAAACTGTAAATGAGAAGATCAATCTCCAATCATTTTTTCAGAGATGGTTTTACTTTATGTTTCATTTTAGAAGACATGAGCCCTTGCGCATTAGTTGGACGATTACTCGCATGAATTGCCACAATGGAAAATAAACAGTTAAAAGAACTTATAGTCGCTATTGAAATTGCATTAGTTATAGTTATAATATGTAATTGGGTAAGATTGAGGATGATTGGCGCATATTATATTTTTAAAGGAAATGGAACCTTTCTAAAATTTTAAAATTGTATTTTACAATAATAAAATAACACGAAGGTGGGTCGAACTAATTTCTCTTAGTCACTGTTAAATAACTTGAACTTGAACTATCCCTTAACCCGACGCTGGGTCGTTGGGGCACCATTTTGAGCTGCGCACTAACTCATGCCAAGTGTCACGGTTCTGAGCTGCCTTCTGGGAATCGCTAAATGAAAGGTCGGTCCACTCTTTGATGTTGTCCTCCCAACTCTTCCTTGGTCTGCCTCTTTTCCTTCTTCCCTGGACTGTGCCTTGCAATATCGTCTTTGAGAGACCTCCAGATCTTGACACGTGTCCGTACCATCGTAGTTTCCTCTTTTTAATTGAGGTGAGAAGGTCCTCGTAAGGGCCAATGACAGCACTTATTTTGTCGCGGACCGCTTCGTTCGTGATGTGCGCCGTGTAGGAGATGTTTAATACCTTTCGAAAACATCTCATCTCAAGCGCACTAATTCTTTTCTGGAGGTCTGCGGTGAGCGTCCAAGCCTCACAACCATAGAGGAAGACTGACATCGCCAGAGAGCGCATTAGTCGAATCTTTGATCTCAGGGAGAGCTTCTTGCTTTGCCAGATGTTTTTCAGTTTGCTTAGGGCTGCAGTTGTTTGGGCCGTTCTGGCAAGAATTTCTGGTTTTGAGCCTTCGTCGGATATTACAGCCCCTAGATATTTGAAGGTAGGGACCTCCTCGAGTTTTTGACCGTTTATCCGTATTTCACTTGTGAAATTCTTATTTGCCATGACCTTGGTCTTTTCTGCATTAATTTCCATGCCATAGGCCTTCGACGTCTTCTCTAGCTTTGCAAGGAATTATTTTAGTTCGTCCTCGCTGCCAGCTAGGCCGTCTATGTCATCGGCGAAGCGTAAGTTAGTTATGATCCTTCCTCCGATGCTGACCGTTCCGACATGGTCTTCGAGCACATCAGTCATAATTCTTTCTAGGAAGAGGTTGAAGAGGATGGGGGAGAGTAAACACCCTTGTCTAACACCAACAGTGGTCTTGAACCAATCTCCCAGCTTGCTGTTGTAGAGTACTGCGCTGGATGCTCTGTTGTATAGGTTCTTGATCACAGTAATGAGGTTGGCGTTAATATTGTACTTGTGCATGGTTGCCCACAGTGCTGCATGCCACACTCTGTCAAACGCCTTTTTGAAGTCTATGAAGACATGAAAGAGGTCCCTCTGGTGTTGCAGATGTTTTTCACAGAGCACTCGCAAGTTGAAGATCTGCTCTGTTGTGCTCCTTCCTGCTCTGAAGCCTGCTTGTTCTTCTGCAATGATCTGCTCTGCTTGTGGTTTTAGTCTGTTTAGTATTACCATAAATAACTATAGAAATAAATGTGAAGAAATTATTTAATTGCAGACGAAATATCCATTTTACATTTTAATGTAAGCTTTTATACATCTACGTTTATAATCGGATGAAGTAAAATTTTATACGAGCTTATAACAAATCAAAATTACAGAAAATGAAATTTCTTAATAGAAAAATTAACACGGAACCGCTTTTGAAGTGATTTATCATAAAAACAATTGCAGATTTTTGTTAGGAGGAAGATGTATTTCTCTTAGGTGCTTACTTAATACAAGTAAGTGTTTTGGGTCGATTTCATTATAAACTGACATTAAGGAAATTCGTATTGAAAGTAAACGCTCAGGGATTTTAAATAATACAATGGTACGTGTATAACCGTTTATACACTGTTGTAAGAGTGGGGTTAAATAGCGGAATTGTAATTTGTATAAGGAGGGGCAACTCTGTGAACTATTTGCTTTTCATTTCTTGGGTCATGAGTTTATAATATTGCCGAGCCCTGAGTGGCACTATTTCTTAGCCACTAATAATATACTGTTTGCAAAGATTAAGAAAACCAGTAGTGTAAAATTTTAAGCCCAAACCTTGCGATTCAACGTGTGTTTTTTAAACAAATAGACAATATTAAAAAATCATGTTAAGCCTGGTACCTATTGGAATTCAAGACGTGTTAGTGCATTTTCGTATTATGTATCAGTACTTATGTTAGATATCAGAATTATGTAGTTATCAGTAATTGTGTTTAGATTTTAGACATATTTTTATGAATTTTCTTGTGTAATGAATATACCTGACATTTTTTTTATTTAAAAGTCATTTCTTTACATTTAAAAAAAAAATATTTTCTCTTTAATCCAACTACAAGTCACCACAAATGATGACGTAAAACTCTCTAAACTTTTACACATATTCTAATGACGTCAACTAAAAAAAAACAACTAATTCTTTTGCACCCTTTCGCACCACTCTTCAATGCTTGAAGAATTATGCATTCGACTTCCGGCAATGGCGGCCGTTCCCTGCGCTAGTGTTACCTCTCGATTCGAAATATTTTTTGGTAGTTTTAACGGGGTTTTTAAACGGATCGAGTAACTGAGTGTTGATGCACAAATGGCAGGTCAGGGCATACAAAAAACATATATACATCATGGGTCTAGGACTTATGGATGCTGTGATCAAGGGTGATGACGGACGGACGGACGGACGGACAAAACGGGTGCAATAGCGATTTCGACATCTCGAAAATGCGCTAAAAATCTCCCCAACCCTACGCATCCCAATGACATAAGTATTAAACAGCTCAATAAATATAAATCTAATTTGTGTTACATAAATGCAATGTATAAATTGTAAATGAATGGATGTTGTGGATTAATTGGTAGATGAAAGATAAAGCTTACGTTAAAAAAGACTTTTTGCTAGAATAATGCAATATTATGGTACGTGCTTTGGTTAAAACTAGAGTTGTCTATTGGTGTAAGTTTGTGTGTGTGTGGGGGGAGGGGCTATGTGCGTATGTGTGTGTGATTTGGTTATTTCTATGTCTGCTAATGTTGCGCCTCTAACATGACAACCAGTATTTATCTTCTTAAACCACTCATATTTGTTTGATTTTACGTCTCTAATTGTTTTCTTTATTGTAATATATTATCGGAAAAATTATATTGCAAGCTGGTCACTGGTATGATTTTTTGATAAATCAGTGATCTTTATGCAGGCAAATAACAACATCAAATCCCTTAAAAATATATAAATAGAAAGATTTACGGACACTTCGACCCCGGACGGTTCGACCCTGCCAGTTCGACCACAGGACGTTTCGACCCTAGGGTGTTTCGACCCCGGACGTTTCGTCCCCTTTCTATCTACACCGTAGAAATTATTATTATTTTTTTTTAAAATATACTTTTTAAATTTTAGTTTTTGGTATAAAAATTATTCATCATTGTTCAGCTTATCGACATTTGTTTTAAAAAATCATTTATTTTTGTTATCACAGCGAAAATCTTTGAGCCACTTAAATATATACATCTTTAAAACCAAATTTAACTTAGGTCCTTTTTAAGTGTGTTGGGATAGGAGTTGAAATTCTGTTTTTAATTTCTAATGCATAATATATTAAAAAATTAATTAAAAATAATAATAGTAATAAAATAACACATTATAAATGAAAAAATCTCAGTTTAGAAACGAAAGGGTCGAAACGTCCGGGGTCGAAACACCCTAGGGTCGAAAAGTCCCATGGTGGAACTGTCCGGGATCGAATCGACCGGGGTCGAACCGTCCGTGGTCGAACCGACTAAAGTCCAAACGACCTGGGGACGAAACGTCCTCTGGTCGAACTGCCACGTTCGAACCGTCTGGGGTCGAAGTGTCCAACCACCAAATAGAAAATACTTTTTTTCAACAAATAAAGTAAACCAGCAGGGTACATTTTCAGCTCAAACCTTGTGATTTAAGGTGTTTCTATAAAACAAATTAAATCATACATAACCTAATTTAGCATCAATATTCACATAATTAAAATATCTGGCGCATAAAAAATCCTATTCATTTGACTAAGGCCATGCTTAGCCTAGAAATAGAAATAATGTTTTGGAGAGCTTTTCCCATGAACAAATTAATCCTAAAACATGTATTTTACTCTAAGACCTAACAAATGATGAAAACTCCATTTTAAAAAAAAAGTGGGTACATTTCTCGAACAATGCGGTTGCATGACATACGCTTCGAGTAAAAAGTGTTCTTTAAGGTGTAAATATATCACGTGTAAAGAAATATCACGGGTATTACGAATTATAAATAGTATCAAGCATAAGAAAGTGCTTGTTATGTCGAAAAAACACACTGACAACAACTCATTTTGTGCCAAGCTGTTTTGAGTTTATTAGATGAATAGTTTACAACGGGAATAAAGATTGATATAAAGTGATTGTTACAGTTAGAAAGAATGTGCGGGAATATATAATAATTGACATAAAATTTATGAGGAGATCAATTTCTCATAATTTTCTTAAAAAGCAGCATTGTTCTTATGTTTTTATTCACGTTAAAGGAACACGTGCCTTTAAAACAAATAAACCTTTTTTTCCACTCTTCCCAAGCAACAATATTCACAAATATTATCTGTCTAAAATATCCTATTCGTCTTGAACTAATTTCATGCTTAGATTATAAATGAAATAGGGGTTTAGCGAGCTATTTCTAAGAACCAAAGGAATCATGTGGAAAGATATTGTTTTCATGTTTTGATTCACGTGAAAAGAAAGTGAGCCTTGCCCGTTAGATTTTTGTAACTGTTAACGACATTTGTTATTCTGGTAGAGTATATAGCATGCGTTATTAAAGGGGTTCGAGCATGGTGAAAGAAAGCCATCAATCGATCTGAATGGATAGATGTGGTTGAGCAGGCCAAGGCCCTACATGGGCTGTAGCTGGAAGGGTGTGGTAGAAGAAGCCAGGGCCCTACATGGGCTGTAGAGCCAAGGATTTTAATGATGATGCTATATTAAAGCAGGAATACCAAAGTTGATGGGTAATATTTAAATTAATAATATTTTTATTTTTCTCGACACACATATCGTTGTTTTTATTAAGAAGNAAGCTGCATCGACGCAAGTCGTTCCCTTGGTTACACCATTGACGTGGAGAGGGGGGATATGCTGTATGGGCAGCAGCTAATTCTCCATAATACCCGCCCAGGCTTGCATCACCTCTGGAGAGGACACTCCAGCGTCGCCGCAAGGTGTCGACAAAACACGGGAAGCAGCAGTTACCGGTTATAAGCCAAAGCTCAATTGACGTAGAGCTAGGCGCCAGGGGCTGCTTCCGACGGTGGGAGAGACTACCAATGTCTCACTGGACAGCTACCGCCCGCCTCAAACTGGGCAGCCCCCAGTCAAATAGGTGCTATCCCGTCATGGCCTGCCTTCTCCACTGGGTGCGTGGAGATTAGAGTACCACTCAACAAGTGGGCCACTAAGCCCTGCACCAAGAAATACAAAAAAGAAAAAGAAGACCCCAGCTCTTCGAATCGCTAGCTGGAACGTGAGGACTATGTGTCCCGGCATCACTGATGATCTGCAGTCCATAAACGACACACGGAAGACAGGAATAATCGATAGAGAACTTAAAAGGCTAAAGATTGACATAGCATGCCTTCAGGAGACCAGGCTCCCAGACAACGGTTCACTCAAAGAGGCCAATTACACCTTCTTCTGGCAAGGCAGACCGAAAGACGAACCTAGACAGCATGGTGTGGGTTTCGCTGTTAAAAACACTCTTCTACCATCCATTGAACCACCGTCATCAGGCACGGAGAGGATCCTCACTCTAAGACTCAGAACAACTGCGGGCCCAGCAAACATTCTTAGTGTGTATGCCCCAACACTCTATTCAACTCCGGAAGAGAAGGACCAGTTCTATGGAGCGTTAGACCAGGCAATAGCCGGCATCCACAAAGACGAGGCAATCTATCTCCTAGGAGATTTCAATGCTAGAGTGGGGAGCGACCACGAAGCCTGGCCCACCTGCCTTGGACTATTTGGAAGAGGAAAGTTAAATGAAAATGGACAAAGGCTTCTGGAATTGTGCTGCTCACGAGGCTTGTGTGTGACCAACACTTTCTTCAAGTGCAAGGATATACATCAAGTATCTTGGAGACACCCTCGATCCCACCAATGGCACCAACTGGACCTCATTATCACCAGGCGTGCACAACTAGCTAGCGTCCTACTCACTCGCAGCTATCACAGTGCCGACTGTGACACGGATCATTCCCTTGTCGCCAGCAAAGTACGAATAATGAGGAAAAACTCGTACCACACAAAGAAAAAGGGAAGTCCACGCATCAATACCTCCTGCATGAAAGACCCTGCGATAGCGCAGCTGTTCAAAGACAAGGTGAAGGAAAGTCTCTCAAAGATGTCCCCATGCGTCACCATTGACTCCAAATGGACGCAACTGAGAGACACAATCTATACATCCGCAATACAAGCCTTTGGCAAAAAATCTCACAAAAACACGGACTGGTTTGATGAACATTGGGACGAGATGAAACCCGTCACTGAAGCAAAAAGGAAAGCTCTTATGGCTTACAAGGAAAAGCCTACACCTGACAATTTGCATGCTTTAAAAACAGCTAAGTCACTTGCCCAAAAGGTTGCACGTAAATGTGTCAATACCTACTGGCTTAAGCTCTGTTCCAGTATACAATCAGCTGCAGACATGGGCAATGCAAAAGTCATGTACGAAAACATCAAAAAGGCAACGGGCCCCTTGACGTCAAAAGCTGCTCCCCTAAAGTCCAAAAATGGAGAAATTATTCAAGACCAGGCAGCACAGCTAAAACGGTGGGTTGAGCATTATCTGGAATTGTATTCAACAGTTACCACAGTCTCCAGCACCGCTCTAGATGACATCCCAGATATGCCACTCATGGAAGAACTTGATGTCGTGCCCACACAGGAAGAGCTGAGCAAAGCAATTGACAGTCTAGCTTGTGGAAAAGCGCCTGGGAATGATGGAATACCACCAGAGGTTCTAAAGAGTGGCAAGACAGCTTTACTCCAACCATTGCACGAGATTCTGTCCCTCTGCTGGGAACAGGGCTACATCCCCCAAGACCTAAAGGATGCAAATATAGTGACACTATATAAAAACAAAGGTGATAGGAGTGATTGCAATAATTATCGCGGCATTTCACTCCTTAGTATTGTAGGAAAGACCTTTGCCCGCGTTATACTAAAACGTTTACAAAGCCTAGCATCCCGCGTCTATCCAGAATCTCAGTGTGGTTTCCGGTCCGGTCGGTCTACCATAGACATGGTGTTCTCCATACGACAGCTCCAGGAAAAATGCAGAGAGCAGCAGATGCCACTATACATTGCATTTGTGGACCTTACAAAAGCCTTCGACTTAGTCAGTCGCAACGGGCTATTCCAAATACTGGCAAAAATTGGATGTCCCCCTCACCTACTTGCCATCATCAGACAGTTCCATGAAAATATGCTTGGCACAGTACAGTTCGATGGAGCTAAGTCAGAGGCCTTCCCTGTCAGCAGCGGAGTTAAACAAGGTTGTGTACTCGCACCAACACTCTTCGCAATATTCTTCTCTGTACTTCTTCGATACGCATTCAAGGATAGCAGTGAGGGAATCTGGTTACATACCAGAGCTGATGGAGGACTTTTCAACACTGCCCGCCTCCGAGCCAAGACCAAAACGACGGATGTCCTAATTCGAGAGCTACTATTTGCGGATGATGCGGCACTAACAGCACATACAGAATCTGGTTTGCAACAACTCGTGTCAAGCTTCTCCAATGCCTGCAAAGAATTTGGTCTGCAAATCAGCTTGAAAAAGACAAACATCATGGCCCAAGACACTCGACCTCCTCCTACCATAAATATCGATAATGAAAACTTGGAGGTTGTGGACAGCTTCACCTACTTGGGATCCAAGGTCTCCAATACACTGTCCATTGAAGAAGAAATAAACAGCAGAATTGGCAAGGCAGCCGCAACAATGGCTAAACTAAATAAGCAGGTCTGGCAAAACACCAAGCTAACGGAGAAAACCAAACTGTGCGTCTATCGAGCCTGTGTCATCAGTACACTACTATATGGGAGCGAGACATGGACCACTTATACATCACAAGAGCGTAAGCTTAACAGCTTCCATTTGAGATGCTTGCGCCGCATCCTTGGTATTAAATGGCAAGAAAAAGTGCCTAATAGTGAGGTACTAACGCGTGCCAATACCCAAAGCATGTTCTCAATTCTTAGTGAAAGACGCCTGAGGTGGCTAGGACATGTCAAAAGAATGAGCCCCGGCCGCATCCCGAAGGACCTCCTATATGGTGAACTTGCTTCAGGAAAGAGGAAAACAGGTCGCCCACGCTTGCGATTTATAGATGTCTGTCAAAGGGACATGAAAGCAGCCAAAATACATACAAGTGACTGGGAGTGTAAGGCAGAAGACCGATCTACGTGGCGCACAGTTGTCAAAGAGGGCGTCATAGTAGCCGAGGAGCGAAGAATGGAGGAGGCTGCAGACAGAAGAGCTAGGAGAAAGGCCAAAACATTTGGAAGCACAGAACTCGTGTGTAAAAACTGTGGCAAAGACTGTCACTCAAGGATAGGACTGCACAGTCACTCGAGGAAATGCAACCCAACCCAACGGTGATGCACCATCGTCTCGCGAGACGGAAGTATGCCGGAAGTATATATATATATATAATTTTTTTGGGGTGGGGGTGGGGGGGGGGTTTATGCAATATTACTGAGCCTATTATTTGTTGTTTGCTTCAAAGTTTTTAATAGGGCCGTATATATAATAAAAAATATGAAAGCCCAAGTCTCTGGCTCCGTAACGCTGGGGGATATAGCACAACGATCCATAGTAGTTAAAAAGAAAGGTTTCATTTAGGTTTCGAGATTAACAGAGCGTGTGGTGTTTCTCGTCGTAAACTATTATATGACGTCATTGTTTGAGCTTATGTTTTAATTTTGGAAAAGGGAACGATGTAAGTGGAGGATTTGAGGATGAATAAATATAAAATACTTTCTTTACATTTCAAGAAGTTTAATATTTTGTATTTATCAAACAAGTTACTTGAGCTTTTGAAAAAAGTGGGCGCCTTAGGCACCCTAGAACCCCTAATATATTTATATAGGTTAAGAATGTATAATGTATTTCTAGTACGCGTCTGAAGAATTTCACCATTTCTATAAAGCGAATTCAAAATTTAATTATTTTTTTTAAAGCTGAGACGTGAAAGTTTTTAATTGCATGTTCCTGCTTATTTGCGCATAAGATCGTGAAAAATCGGGTTAAATACACACATCATAAATGCCAGGTAATCAAACAACATATGGCTAATGAAATAATATCAACAGAAAGAATTGTTTTTGAAAGGTCATTGCTGCAATCGATATCTTCTGAATCGGGTGGGGGGGGGTACTCTACACTATCCTGGAGTTGAGCAGCTAATCAAATCATTGCGCAATGATAACTAGCTGTGAGATGCGTTGAATGGATGGGGCTGCAGATGGGCTGAACCGGAACTTCTTGATTTACAACCGGAAGCGCTCTTCTGTGGTAAGGAACCCGGGCGAGTTGATGATCGTGACAGAAATTGAAGATGTCTATCGCAAACACGACGCTTACTGGCGGCATTACGTGTCACGTGATCATATTTAGAGAAGGCAGATGTCATAAAAATATTTGAACAGAAGCTAAAAATATAACTTATCACAGTGAAGGACTCCAACTTACTTAAAAATAATTATACTAGATTGAATTTTTACCTTGTTCCTATTCTCATTTTTATCATATTTTTGTTAATTTAATGAGCTTCTGTATGTCTGTTATCTGCTCAAAATACTATTAAACTAAACACATATTATGCAGGCCTGAGGCTGATCTATTAAGGCCTTGGCTAATACCTGGGCAGCGTGCTCCATCTGCTAGGCAGTGCCATACAACATTGTCTTAACATGCGACTTTTGCCTCCCGTATCTCTCTGGCTATGTCTATCGCGGGACATGTAGTCAGCAGGTGTGAGACTGTTTCAGAGGCTAAGCTGCAATGACGGCAGTTCAAGCCCCTGTTGTGGTCTAGCCAGTAAAAATACTGTTCACACTTTCATGACAGAAGTGCGCAAGTCAACTGGCCTTAGCGACGGCGTATTAATAACACACTCAAAAAAAAAATTATAAAAAAACATGTCTCATTGGAAACCAAAATATTCCAGAGATGTTTTTTTTTTTTACCTCTTCTAACCGTTTTCAAGATAAATAAATAGTTGAGTTTTTTAAAGTGGAGTTTGGAGACAATAAAATTGAGTAGTTCTTTTTTTTTTTTCATGTAAAATGAAACCAAAACCGTCAATTTATTTTTAAAACCCGCAAAACCCATGTTTTATTTACTATTAATCAGTTATGCACGTGACATAAAGAAAAGAATGTTCATTATATATATGCGCATCGCACGACAATCCAAAAAAAAAAAAAAAAAAAAAGAGTTAACTATGTCTCAAATATATAAAGGATTTAAAGTTAAAAAAAACCAACAAACCATCTACATTCTGCCTGCTAAATTTCATCTCGATTTGATCACGGGAAAAGGGTTATAAAAAACATGTTTAACATAGTGCGCACCGCGAGATAGATTAGCAATTATTAGCATTTACATTTACAGATCAGGAATATATTTTACATAAGTATTGTCAATATAATACTCACCGCACAGTGCAACAGAAAAGTATTTTTAAAAATCGATCCGCGTCACTCTTGCACAAAAATTAGCATGCTACATGAAAATAAATAGAGATAATCTAAAAAATTCATTAATTTAATTTAAGTGCATTCGATCGATCTGAAATTTGTATACACCATTTTTATCATCGGCTTGATGCTGCCTGCAAACATTGAGCTCGCTAGCTTACGAGGAAGTGGGTTAAAAATCGATCCAAAGATTTTTCGGCAATCAAGCTGATAAAGGATTTTAAAAGCTTCAATCTTCTACATTTTGAGCTTATTATCAATGATGGAAATTCTTTAATTTAACTTGATTCCATCTTTGGTGTTTTTTATGCCGCAATATCTGCGGTCGGTTTCTACACTTCAAGTTATCTATTTAGTAACGATTGCCTTAACTGTCCTGAATGTAACAGGTTTTAGAACCCTTGCAAAACTTTACGTTATTAAGTAATTATCTTTTTATCAGTTTACTGTGTTCGTTGGAGATGTCAGACGTGCCGAAAATCGTGGACTTATCGATGGACGAGAACAAAAGGAAGGCGAAAAGAAACCATTATTTGCCCAGGTGGTGACAGCCCTTGGGCTCGGGGGAGGTAATCACAAATAGCACGTCACCGGTGAATCGGGCGTCGGAGGGCCGCGAGGGGTTAATGCATTTTTCAGCCGAGCGATGGCAGACGGTTCGCAGCTTCCGGTGGTGCCGGACATGAGAGACGAGCTTGGGATTTTTCTAAAAATAGAATTAAGGCATTGAAAAGATTTGCGAGCAATCGAGCTGTTAAATACTTTGAGAGGCACGGTGTTCGAGTGGCATGCTCACAGGTTTGAATCTCCGTGAAGGCAGGGACTTGTTCCCGGGGCCGAGGATGTCCCCCGAGTCGACACCTGACTTCGAATGGCTACATGAAAATAGCTCTGACCAAAAGACCGGCATGGTCTGTGAATGCAATAATTTTCTGTATAGAAGGAGCGGCTGTATAGATAAGATATAAAACAAGAAAATTTTGAATTCCCCCTCCCCCTCATGAACTCTTTTTCAACACTACGATAATGTAGATGTCTATTGAAATGAAATATTGCAGTTAATTTTCCATTCAGCCCTCCCCCAGGAGTACCATGTTTCCCAAGTACGCCATGGGACTGACTGAACAGTTTGTCTCTCACCATCTGGATAGCAGTGGCGTAGCTAAATATTTAAGCACCCGGGGGGCTTTGTCGACATCATGACATAAGATAATGTACACTCCTTTGGGTCCCCCTCAAGTCGGGGCCCGGGGTGACTTTCGAATTAGAATATCCTCCCTCTCCCCCAGCTACGCCACTGCTGAATAGCTGTAGTTTCATTGACATATTTCTCAAAACTTGTCCTCTACAAATCTCTTTTTCATTAACAACCCTGATGTTTAAGCGTTTATTTATTTCTTTTTAAAATGTTTGGCTTCATTAAAGGGATGCAACTGAAAATACTTTATTCTAATTGGCATATAATATTAGCCTTTCAAATTAATTCGGAGCTCAGTATTAAAATAACACAGAGTTGTCACATATTTTAATGCCTTGAACAATACGACGATTCATCTTCCTTTAAAAAGTTCCATAAAATTGCAAATACTACTGCTTGCCTTAGATAAATAATAAGTAATCAAATATTTGTTCACGCAATAACTGATTTCCCTTTTGAAGAATGTTTGCTTTCTTTTAAAGTTAAGAATCTCATTTTCATAGTTGCTGGTAATTCTCTACTAGTAGACAAAATTAGTTTTTTGTTGGAACCCCGTCCTACCAAATTTAATCTATAGACATACGTAGGAAGCAATAATCTTCTGTACAGAAGTAGCGTCTGTAGCAGTTATGATGAAATAAGACATTGGCACGTGCCGCGCTGAGTAACAAATGTTTACTGGGTCACACGCTCAAGCACAGCATTCAGGGTGCTCACGACTGGCCAGTGATGACCTCTACGCACGTGGCCATGAAGCACTCACCAGTGAACCGGAAGGGAACTAATTCCATTTCTTAACCCGGAAATCATTTCTGTTGTCCACATCCTACTCTCTTAGTCGGTCTGAGACACACGAATGTGTCTTGGCGATAACACCAGGAGCACCTCGGCTTGAATGTGTATTTCCATCCACAAATAATGTCGATATTTTAAAACGAGGTACCTCAGAATAGTATATTCTATCATCTAAAATTTTACATAATAATTAATTTTTTATAAAAAGCAAAAACAGAACAGTTGTATTTAGAGTAAGAAACATGGCGGTCGAATATATACTAGCAGGGATTTTTATATTAATTCTTTTAAAATAAATTACATCAGTTTTCCCAAATGTCGAACAGCTGTTATCAAATTCTTATTTTATTATCATTTTAGAAATCAGACACCCTTTTACATAAATAATAAACATCAATAGAATAATTAACTCTGGACGAATGTAAAAAAATGGGCTGATTACTAAACTAAACCCAATCTTTTTCAAGTACATCTCTCAATTTGAAAAAAAGCTTACATAGCATTTGCCACATTTAGATCTCCTCAATTATTTTTCAAAACGAAACGTTTGTTTTGTTTTTGCAGTATTGACTTGATGAAGTTAACGAGAGATATTTCACATTCACGGACGGTTTCTTGATTAAATATCAATATTCAAAGCGTTGTAATTTAATGTTTGAAGTATAAACGTTGCTGGCTCAAAATAAGAGCATTTTATTGTTTATTTCATGTCGCGAAACACTATAGACATGTATTATATAATGAAATCTAAAAAGAAAAATCAATTTTTTTAAAATCAAAGCAGCATTTTCCCACCTATAATTAAGTTACTCCATATAAAAAGGCAATAATTTTGTAACAGACATCCATCTGCGCTGCATAGAATAGTTCTTTATATAGGACAGCCAACTGATGATAATGTCGTAAAGTAAATTTGTTTAATAGGCAAGAAAAACACGTTTACCAGTCACACAGGTTTAGTACATTTCCCATGTCAACGCCCAGAAAGACAAAAATAAAACCCAGAAAATGCAAACACAATACTTATGACTTTAGGGCTGTAACGATTAATTTAAATTTAATCGTAAACTTAAAAAAACATTAACTGTTAATTAATCTTCAATTTCGATTAAAGCCAAAAATAAAATGTATGATATCTTTTAAGTAACACTTATTAAATATTCTTGTTGAAATTCTAAATCACACAAAATGTCTCCTTTATATGTCATCTTTTAACAAACTACGACAACAGACAAGTGTGTTGACATTATTTGGTTCAAAGTCATGATATCTATCGGCCGCTATTTTTTATAATTAAAAAAAAAATTTGACTTCAAATATTTGTAAGTGATGGGTTGATTAATCGTTAAAATAATTTAATCGTAAAAATATTTAACGATTATTCTAGAAATTAATCTTTAATTTCGTAGCCCTACTTATGAACCTTTCTTAACAAATTCTTTCTCCACCCATCCCCACTCTTTCTAAGCAAATAACACCCCCGTCCACACACCGACTTAGATTAAAGCAAAATTTTTGACGTCAGTTTCTAAGCATTTGAATGCACAATAAGAAGTGTTGGGCAGAAAGCTGAATTGTTTGACATAATCTTTTACTCCGCTGGCCTAAAATGACAAATTGACAACTTGAAGGGACGCGCAGCGTCTGGGCGAGACAAGAAAAAAAGCCATGCACTCGTTGACCCTTCCTGTGTTATCCAGGTCAGGAGGACATCAAGTTAAACATCCGACCCCATTCCGCCCCCAACGACACCCTAAAATCATAGAATCCACCAATTGGCGTAACTCTTGTTTGGCTCATCTCGATATTTTGGAATTTTCCCCAATTTCAGACGCCGTCCGTAATTTAAGGATTGTTATTTTCAAAACTAAACAGAAACCAGAAAGATCTCTTTCTTTCTCACAAACCAAAGCTGAAGGTGTTTACAGGGAAAGAGAGATCACCTTTTAAGATAACACTTTTTCAAAATGACACAAGACAAAATATAAGCAATTTATATTTCTTTTAAAAACATTAATAAAGAAATTTATATTTGTTTTAAGTCCTTATCTGTGAATTTTGTTAAAACTATTTGATTTTACAAACACAAAAAACAAAATAGTGTTTTTTTTTCTTAAGTTTATCATAATATTTTTAATACATTAAATTAAAACTTTAACAATTTTTTTCCAGTTTGCTTTTAATATTAACCCAAAGAACCAACAAAAATCCTCCTTATTCCCACCCACCCGCCCCAATTTTCCCACTCCGGGTACTTTTCCTTTACCGCATACTTTGATAAAAACCTAGATTCGCCAGAATGCACGTGTAATCATCTACCCAGCCGATACCCACCACGACCAGGTCATGAAACTCAACATACCCCGAGTGGCCAAACAAACAAACAACGACTGTCACTGTCACACACTGAGTGTAGGGTTCATGCGCACATCGGTGATTAATGTCAAAATATCAGTGACATAGAGGAATGCCGTCAACGATGTTTTGGAGAAGAAAAAATAACTCTGGCGAGACACACAAGTTGTGACAAAGCCTATTATTAGCCTGTCTGCTGGGGTTAGAGCGTCTGTTGTGTTTTGTTTACATGTTTTTGTCTTCTTTTTTGCTTTACTTTCTGTCATGGTCCCCAGACACCGGTGTCTACACCTTTAAATCGTGCCATAATTTACTAGTACCATGTGCTTTCAACTTTACAGAAGGTTGTTCAAATAAGTGCAAAAGGGGCAAAAGTTATTAGTGGAATCTCGGCGCCCTTAGGAATAAAATATATTAACAGAGTCTCGGCACCCTTGAGATAAAAAAATCAACAGACCCGCTCTTAGCTCCCCTCTGTCTCCTTGTTATCAAAGCAGAGGCGTCACTAGCAAGGTGCGGGGTGCGCACTGCACCGGGTAACACTAAAATACAGAATTCTTTTCCCGTTATTTGACAAGGGCAGACTCAAAGGAGGTTATTGAGATACGTCTTGAGGAGGTGACACCATGCGCCCCGCACAGGGTGACATCAACCCTAGTGACGCCCTGCATCAAAGATGTTCTTCGAAGGAAACAATATACCAATTTTTAAAGACGTAGTTGTTACAAAATTACGTCTCACTTTAATTATCACTATATTTCGTAATTGAAATGGGACGAGCAAATGTATTCATTGAACATTACATTACACTTTAAAAAAATAATAACAATAAAAGGTGACTTTATAAGAAAAACAACCTATGATTTGAATTACGAACCAAGTAATTCCAATTTAAAGAATCAAAATCTTTATGTCTACGCACTATTTTGAAATAAGAAATCATATACCATATATCGCTAGCTTGCGTGTGTGTGTGTGTGTGTGTGTGTGTGTGTGTGTGTGTGCGCGCGCGCGCGTGTGTGTGTGTGTGCGTTTTTGTTTTTAGTTTTAGTGTTGGCTCTAAATTATTTATTTTGTGTTACTTGCAGAAACCGCATTCTTTAAAAAAAATAATTAAATTATTATACCATACTTTCGTACGCTAAATGGACTCAAAAGACAAACATTGTGTGCTTACAAATTTAACTGGTTGTATCCAAGACGTCACAACTCATTACGGCGAGCGCCACCTATGCAGCAAGGACGTCATCACGGCTCCTGTTGTCGTGAGTGACGCGTACATAAGCCAGCTTACGCCCACGAGGCACGCCCATCAAAGTACCACCACTGTAAGCTGTAGCTCTACGCACCCCTTCAATCAAAAGTCGAGTCCTTACCTTTGGGCTGACTTGACACCAAGTTGAGGGGGAAAAACCAAGCAGCGAGTAACAAGTGATGTGGCGTGGGGCCCTTAACCCCTTTCCTGTTGTCCTCACTCGTGTATCCTCCCTGCCCCTAACCCTTTTAATAAAACAGTGCTTGGCAACTTTCAATTTCCGTATCTACTTTGGCTTTAGTGCCAATGAGTCTTTCATTCCCATACAAGCTGTCGACTACTGTTTGAGATAATTTTGCAGCGATTATTGTTTGTTTGCATGGGGTGACATAGGTCGCGGGGTTGGGGGGCTAGCGATGGAGGTCAGGTTAACACCGCCAGCGGGGGGGGGGGCCGCGGAGGTCGAGTGGCAAGCGCTCTCGACTAGCGTTCTGGTGGTCACGAGTTCGAATCCATGGGAAGCCCAGGGCATCCCCGAGCTCCACCCAGCCCCAAATGGGGCAATGCGTGGAATCCTTAGCCGTGGCATGCGAACGCTGCATCACTTGCCAAAAACAACTGCTGCCTTGCAGATGGTCTTGGCTGACCATAGGCTATGGAAGCATATCCAGAAAATACAGCAGGCTGAAGTCGGAGACCACGGGTCAATTGGCGCAAAAACTCGTGGCACACAAAACTCAATATTCAATATTGAGAACGAAGAAGAACAACACCACCAGCACCACCTGGAAAGTAAGAACTTTAATACAAAACAATAAAAAAGGAGTCGTTTAACAACGAGCACCAAAGCCCTCCAAGGACGTTGCGCCGTCGCTTCGGTAGCACGTTGTCTGGGAGTAACAATAGTGATTAGCAGGAGTGACACACTTCAAGATGGGAACACAGTACCGAATGATGACAAAAATACTGCACCAAAAATAACTCATCTTGAACGTTTCCGTAAATTTGTTCAATATGTAAATGAGTTTTAATTTTTTTCTGCTAGTGATTGGCTGTACGAGTTTGATGGACAAATTGTTTTTGAAGACGGCAGACAACTGCCTTATTGCAGATTAGCTTTTAATGCACCAAAATGACGCGACAAAGAATGCGTTAAGTTTGAGTCGCAATAAACGCGAATCAAATGAGTGCCTCTATGAGATGAGACCAAAAGAATATTTACAAGGAAGGTAAATTTCGTTCTTAAGTTAAAATCTTAATGTGGATTTCGCAATCATATCCATAACTGCGTAATGTTTTTATACGCAGTGCATTCAATTAAACGATATCAACAATTATTTTATTCGTGCGGTCTATTTAAATGTTTCATAGAAAGTCTCTCTAACGGTGATCAATGGTTACAAATGTTCTTAGAATCTATAATTTATTAAGGATCGCTTAGGTTGAAACTATACATCGAGGCATACAGTGGGGAGAATGATTGGTAAAAATCCTAAAAAACAGAGACTTCATAAGTGGTGAGAAATCGCTTTTATTTACACACATAGCTTCGACCACTTTCGGTTATGGAATAATATGATTCATACAAACATGTAATATTAAGGTTTACTTTCTCAAACGCATACTCTTTACTCCTTACCAGCGGTGTAGTCCTGAAAAAAATAGGCGGGAAGGCTTTTTTTTTACGCGGCGTATTTTTCTTAAAAGAAACGCTGAAAAGTCTGAAATAGATTGAAGTTAATAGTCTTTCCATGCCCTCCATGTAGGGTGGGCGCATCCTCCCTGTCAAAAAAAAGGTGCCCACCCTCCCCTACACCACTGCCGTTAACTCGTAGAAATATATTCAAATGTATGTTTTCAGATCTCATTACGTCACTGTCAAAGCAGGAAATTTCACACACATCTGCGCATGTTCTGCTCTAAACATCACACTTCCTAATCACTAGTCACACATACACTCTTATTCTTACGTTATAGATTATAGACGCTCCATCTATAAGTTAGATTCGTAAGTCCTTCGTTTCTTCATGGTTAATGTGTAGTCTCGCATTTTTTTAGAATTTTAAAATGTTGCTTGTGTGTTGGTTTTCCTTTTTTTTCTTATTTTTTCAGGCAACCCTTTCCACACCTCCAGACGGAAAGAAGGAGCAGCTGTATTTGATCTTGCATATTGAACAAACAAGTGTTAATAATGTTTTCTTTAATATAATATGAATACCCTAATGGCAGTTTTCTGATTATAAAGGCATTGAACTATTTTGGCTCACCGTGATTGTGTTTAGTTAGCTGGTAATTTTTTTTTACTTCCTTAAATATCGATTCCAGCTGAATGCAATGATGTCACTAGAATTTAAAAAGGTCAAAATCAAAATAACTTTCATTTGAAAAAGGTTGATACTTGTTTAATTTAAACAAAATTACATGCCCACTCCTAACCCCCTCCCCTAATTATTACCAGCCCCACTAGAGTCCGGAATGGAGGACGTACTTAGCGATCAATAAAGCTGGACACTCTGTCACGTAACTGGTCATTTTGGGTATTCAGATACCTGTGTTTAACTTGAAATCCATCAATGGTCGAGACCGCGTTTAAAACTGTCCGTAGAAACCGAAAGAGGGGAAAATGAGAAGAACATGAGCTATCGTTAATGATGGGAGAGGGGGGGGGGTCCTCTAAAATTTTATGGTGTCCATATTTTACGTTTTTGAATTAGCTTCCTCATTTCTCCATTTCAAAATACTCTCTCTCCCACCCTCACACTATTCGTTTGTTGTTGTTTTTTTTTTTTTAGATTTAAAATATAGCGAAGGTAGCCATGATAAGACCAAAGTATAACAATAGCTTCCCCTTTATCTCTACAATTGGAGTTTACAGTTAGACTGTGGATAATATTACTTGCATTAGGTTAACTTAACCTTATTCTGACGTAATTTTGTCATTGTTTCCAGATACTTTCATTTATTGATTCTCAAGGGGTAAAGGGCAGAAAGTTGCTTCTGTTTGGACATCTGACAACAACGTCGCGTGACTGGGCGTGGTCCTTTTCATGTAGCTAACAAAAAATAATTTCGGAGAGAGAAGAGCGAAATGAGGTGATGTATATCCTTTCCACTTTCATCTTTCTGGTGATTGTCATTTTTGTTTGGAACTTTCTTCTTTAAAAAATACACTAAATAAACAAAGGAAGCAAATATGAAAACTATTTTTTAATAGAAAGAATTTCTGTAAAATCGAAGAATGAAAAAAAACAAACTATGTTACGGTAAAAAGAACAGATTGAATGGTCAATGTATTTATTGAAGAATCAAACAAGTCATCGACAATAATTATAACTACAATATGATGTCATTGCCATCTGGTTTAAAAATGGACTGGACGTCTGGCAAGACTTTTTGGGAGACATAGACAGAGACACCTGGACTAGTCAAATGACATAGTCACTTGTACTTGACACTTGACATAGACACTTGAGCTTGGCATCTGACATATACACTGAAGTTGTCAACTGACCTAAACGATTGGACATGTTATATGACATAAACATTGACACTTGTCATCTGACATAAACTAGACACTTTGACTTGTCATCTGACATAAAAACTTGGATTTGTCATATGACATAAAGATGGATACTTGTCATCTAACCTAAACACGTTCTTGTTATCTGAAATGAACACTTAATCTCGTCATCTCACATGAACATTGAGACTTGTCATCTGACTTAAACACTTAATGTTGTCATCTCACTTAAACATCGATACTTGTCATCTGACACAAACAGTTAATCTTGTCATCTCACATAAACACTGAGACTTGTTACCTGACATAAATATCTCGATTTCTCATCTGACATAACCCAAATACTTCACATTATTTTTTTAAAAGTAAACTCCGGATGACGAAATGCACTAACTGAACACATCAATTCCACTCCTTAAATCTTCCACCTTAAAATATCGTTAAATATAGTCATTCGGCATCGACCAATCCATTACACTCGTAGGAACAGCTGAGTGGGTGAGCGACTTTGTTTGCCGACTCCGAAGGTAGAAATGTCAAGGATCCTTCCTTCTCCGGGGGGGGGGGGGGGACGACGACGACAAGCAGATTAAAAAAAATTGCCACACATCTTATCTTTCATGGTATCCATAAGAAAAGGGAGGGGTTGGTAAGCGGTGGTGGGGACTGATGAGCCATGCCTTTATTTATCTACTTTCTATTTTATCAACCCTAAAGGATTCTAGTACTGCGTGCCAGCGGAAGTTGTGACAAGGAAGTGTGGAACTCGTTTGAAGTAGAGACACCAACGTCAAATTCGGTCACAACTCTCCTAATGTACGTTTTGTTTATTGTTTTCAATGAGATCACATTTCTTACCATTATTTTTTTTAAAATAGCAATAAATATAAATGCAATAGATGTTTCTATTAAAAATCAATATACATAATTTGCAATTGTGTCCATCCATTCGTCCGTTCGGAACGCTACTTATTTTATAAATGAGCGCACCACTAAAACAAGCTTTAAAAAATACTGCACCAAAAATAACTCTTTTCGAACTTCCGCATAAAATTGTTCAATATGGAAATAAATAACTAAAATAGATACTGTTCCCAGCCAAAAGATCTATATCATCAGCAAATCTTAGGTTGCATAGGGTCTTCCACCTATAGAGATAGATGTATGGGGATCAGGGCTTAGGGGCAACACAACAACCGGTTTTAGTGGGCA
This sequence comes from Radix auricularia, assembly GCA_002072015.1. NCBI lineage: Eukaryota > Metazoa > Mollusca > Gastropoda > Lymnaeidae > Radix > Radix auricularia. The sequence continues at coordinate 180,605 of MUZC01000289.1, read as the reverse complement.
TTTAATTGGAGTCACGATGAAGTTAGAACTCTAGGGGTTGTACACACAAAATCGTGTATCAAGCGTGTTAACAAAATAATAACAAGATTGATGAGACCTTGTCATATGATTGAAATGATTGACGTCTTCGATTCTCCATACGAAATTACTGATTATTTGGTGTGATATCATACGTTTTTTTTTTTTATTTGATTTAATCATATGTTAGATGTAGGGCTATGGTCAGATTTAGATTTAGGGTTAGGGTAAGTGTTGGGGTTAGGGTCAGAGTTAAGGTTAGAACCAGGCTTAGGGTTAGAGTTAGGGCTAGAGTTAGGGTTAGTGTTATTTTATAGTTAAGGTTAGAGTTAAGGGCAAGAATTAGGGTTTAGAGCTAGGGTTATGCTAAAGCTTAGGGCTTGGTTTAGGGCTAGGTTAAGAGTTTGGGCCCTGTCGAATGAGTAGTAAAATTGTGAGCTGTTTTGGGATTGCTGAAGTACATAATATAAAAAGCTTCCGATGGTGCTGATTGCAAGAAAGATATATTTTTTTATGATGTCGAGAACCAAAATGATTAAATGATTAAAGCATGTTTGAAAACGACACAGAAATGGCGACAACGTCATGGGATATAAAACTTTACGAAAATCGAAACAGAAAAAAAAGAATGTGGAAAAAAAAACCTAGATAATTCCTAAAGACATGAAAAATTGATTTTTTCGCGCAAGGAAGGCTCTCTTAAAGAACAAAACCCAACCTCAAGGATGTCACGTGAGGTGAGTGATGAGAAAAACACAGAACAAGTTTTCCAGCTAGAGTTTTGAGGGTGATTCGATAATCTGTTGTTGTGTTTTAACGATAACACTAAATCGCATGCAGAAAAGAAAAAAAAATTAACATTAGATCTTTCTGAAACGACCTATTTTTTTTAAAGGGAATGTGTATACACTTAATTAAATTAACCATTTTCTAAAGGCTCCAAGGAAAAGATGAGACACGAGAAGCAAAAGGTTAAACGTTTTATACATGAAAAATATGATAATTTCCGAAATCTAAAATGCACAGTGACGTAAGAAGGAATGTAGTGCCGTAGCCAGGAAGTGCGCACTGCACAGGGTGAAACCAAACCCTTGGGGTATGCGCTCTTTGAGACAGCAGTAGAAACTGACACGAGTATCCCACATAATATTTTATCTCATGTCGCCTATTACCCAGCTAAGCATAGTGTTTAAAATAGTTACCTGCCTGGAAATAAACAAGGCCACTTGACTTGGCTTATAATTATAACTCACCTTTTACTTATAGAATAAAACACCTTCTTACCTTTTAATTGACATTTGGTTTTGAAGTGCTAACTCATGAACTTAAATAAGACTCGGCAACTATCATCCCTATACTGATCTCATGTTGTAATATAAGTAAGTAAGTCCCATAACCGATGGTCGTAGGGGGTCCTTAATGTTTTCATTAGAGCTTACTAGGGGCTTAGTAGACCTGGTTGGTGCTCCAATACCCTTCCAGGTCAGCGGAGGACTTTCTTAGCGTTAGTCATTTATCATTCTTATTGTGGCTTTGTGTGGGTTGAACCAACACCCCTCAGTTTGTTAGGCGAGCGGACTATAAAAAAAAACACACACACAAAAAAACAAAACAAAAAAAAAACAAAAAAAAACAACAACAACAAAACAACAACAAACAAACAAACAAACTCAGATTTTTTACTTAGTTTATCGCAACAACTTCACATGAAAACCGCTTATTAATTTTAGCATGAGAATAACAAATGTTCCAGTCTCGCTTTTGCATTTTCTCATACAGATACTCCTCGCACACTTAAGGTCACACCGTGACTCCTTGCACACTTAAGGTCACACCATGACTCCTTGCACACATAACATCATGACGAGACCTACACTGTGTACTCACATCGAGAAACTCCGGCCTGGCGTTGTAGGCCATGTGCCTCTGGCCCAGGTCGTGCAGCAATGTGATCAGCTTCTCCTGTTGGTCCAGCCGCGCCACCACCTTCTCCACGGCACCCATGACCCTCAGCACGTGCGACCTCAAGGCCGTGCTGGCCTTCAGCTCCTCGGGCGTCTTGTCTCTGAACGACATGAATGTACCTCGGATAGCCTCGTCCTCCAGCAGGCTGGAAATAATAACAAACATTGAATAATGCGATTTTTTTTTTATCAATGCTTAAATTTGATAACATTATTTAAAAGCGACAAAAGACTGATAATTGAACCCCACTTCCCTCACTCTTTTGTGACATCTGCGTCAGTAGGAGTGTGAAGTAGCGTTCTCTCAACTATTCTTTAGTTTTAAAGGCATACCTACCTATCATCACCGACTACCAAAAAAAAAAAAATAAAAAAAAAAATAAAAACACGCACGTTGATGTTTGGTGTGAAGAATGATTTTTAAAAAAAAACAACAGTACATGTATCTTATTTTCATTTCATGCTCACCCAGACATAAAATAACCATAAACTATTTTAAGGTAATTTAAAATGATTATGTTTCAGATTCTTCAAGATCCAAGGATTCCACATTCGCATCAAGTTCTATTAACAGCTATTTCAGGAAATACATTGCGGGGATTAAATTTAGCTGCCACGAATATAGCCTCTGACCCAATGATTAAATTAACTTCTCATCATACGAAAAAGCTGACAGAGACAAAAAACAACAACATCGTTTCTACAAAGGTCATGACTCCCTGACTCCAAGAAGTGACGTGTTCACCGCTAATAAAATCAAGAGTATTAGTTTGTGTTGCCCAAGCACATGAAGTTACGGGAGCCGAGGGGGGGGGGTAGGCTTGTTAACCAAGACATTTTACCTTATGCAACTCATCCCAGGATCTGTAATAACTCACATGACGGCACATGTGTGGCACACGCATAACTCGGACGCAGTTGATCCTAGAATAGTGTTGACTAGCACAGCGTTTATTTCGAGCTCGCTAATAGTCATATAGTCATGGCGCAAATATAAAAAAGTCCTAATAATACCACGGCGCAATTACGATTCTTGGAGAGGGTTTAGATAAACATGACTGTAATGGAGGATTGATCCGGTGAGACAACAGTATGGGTGCGTCCTGACAAGGAAGCTGAATTACTTTATTATGGTGTAACAACGGTGCAGCATTAAGACCTGGCGCAGAACTACTAGCTCAGGTGCCGGGCCGGCTTTAGCAAAGGCAAACTAGGCATCCGCATAGGGCCTCCGATTAGTGTTATCATTAATGGGGGCCCTCGCACAAGAATCTTTCCATGTTTATTATTTTTATTTTTCTATTAGCCTACATTTAGGGGCACAAAATTCACTTCGCCTAGTGCTTACAATTACTTTAGGCCAGGTGTTTCAAAATAATTCCTCCCCCACACAGAGTCTCCTCCGGAGAATTTATTTTAAAACATATTCTACGTGGGGGGGGGGGGGTGGATATTTTCCTCCCGATTAAAATAAATTCTCCCCTACCCTGTAAAATAATGTCTCCCCCAAAATAAATCCGCCCCCATCACACGTTTAATATAGCACAAGGAGATCACTCAAAAACAAAATAATAACGAATAATTACATTTGTGTTATTGTATAAGTCACACATGTTTATTTGAATACTGTTTATGGTAATGGCGTAGATATTGAGAGATATGGAGGGGGGGGGAACCACTCCATTTTACACCTTTCTGTGGCATAACAAAAATTTAACAATTTCTTAATTACTTGCAATTTATTTTTTCTTTGTACAAATGGACTCATACGTAGTTGTTATCGAGCAGTTGTTGTTGTTTTTTATTTTTTTTTAATTAAAAAAAATAATAAAGCAAGGATTATGACTTTGAAGGCATGGGTTTGTGTTGTTACTATAAACAGTCAATATGCACAAATGGCAGATGTTTAGACGGTGAGAGATTTTCTCACTATCTAGCTTATAGGCCCTACCATTTCAGTAGACTCAATTAAAGATTATATTTGGGTGGGGGGGAGTTGCGTGGAGGAGCAGGCGAAGAGGATGAGAGTGACCCATGCAGGTGTCCTACACAGTCTTCCTCATAGCTCGGCAAACCATGACTCGATAGATAAATTAAATGGACAGTACGTGCCCGTCTTGAAGCAATCTACTCATTAGCTTGTCTCGTACACACCGAACAAATGATTCTTTGCGTTTTCCTGGCGCATGACATCAATAAAAAAAGCCCACCTCACAGCAAGACCTTCAGCTCTAACATTCCGTAAGGTAATTGACTTTATGCCTTATTCAGCGTCACACCTACACTCGAATCTCAAACTAAGTGAGTGCCTAACCTTAACCCAAATCTCCTTATATCACTTTTATTTGTGCTTTGAAAAAATTAATGTATAGAGTGACTCCAACCCAAGCTACGACATTCATTGTTTAAACGTGTGACCTTATTTTTGTGTGCCTTAGTTTTGGAATGTGCTGTGTTTCTTGAGACGGCTACACAAAAAGTATTCGCATTTGAAATCTCTTGAATATATTTTAGAAGTCAAATTAATTTTTTAAAATACATTTACAATTCATGGCAATTTGGATTTTGTTAAATTTTCTGCTGTAAATTTAGTAAAGGCAAGCGATAAAATTCGGTAATGATATTTTGTAATTATTATGATGCATACTAGGCAATCAAAAATTTCGTTTAAGTCCTACCCACAGGTGCTACTAAAAAACGTAACGAGTGATTTCTTGTTCTCGTATTACTTGATAATCTCTGTATTTCGGTTCCTTTGTCTGTGTTTTCTTTGAAATAACTCTGGGCAATTAGCTACCTCAAAAATGTGTATATCCGGGCACACACGCACTTAGCCCGCAAAGTGTTACGCCCCTGACAAAGCGTATGTCATTGAAATTCCAATAAAAATAAACAATGCATGTAGAACACATATAAACTATAGTGTAAGTCATGACGTATAATAAAGCAATTATTTATAAATTCCAATAATTAAGGGGAGGATTCATTTTAACTATGGGACTTTATTTTAAAAAAGTCTCCGGTAGGCGATTTTGTTTTAAAATAAACTCTCCGGGAGAGACTTTATTTTTGGGGGATACTTCTATGCCCTCAAGACACTAGCTAGACACCACAGGATAGGGGCTGTAGGTAGTTGTGATTATTACCTTAAAATTTGTTACAAATCTTGGATGCAGTAAGTTATAAAAATGAAATTGAAGGGAATTCAGCTGCAATGAGGGAAAAGTTATTTAAATACATTTTTGCAGAAGGTGTTATCCCTCCCCCCCAATCATCTTCTTTACTTAAACAAGCGATAGTTATTTTATTTTCTCTCAGGCGCAAGTAGTGATTCGTAAATGTGATGAAAATGCTCTGTTATACTGGCTTAAGCTATAAATAAATATTTTAAAAAGAACATTCAAAAAAAATAATTATATCCCACCTCCCCTGTCACAAATCTTGGACCCCCCCCACCCCAAGAACATAACACTTTCGAAAAAAGATTTAAAAAAAAAAATAATAATTAAAATTAACGCAAAATATAAACTGTCACACTTTCTTACACCCTATCCCCCCTCTGGAGCGTGACGTACTTAATGGACAGCCCCTTGATGACTAGAGACACGAATAGGCCATTAACTGTTTTCTCAGCTTGGTATGTTTCCTACACGAATGCATGCATGTAGCAATCAGTAAAATCTTAAACCAGGTCAATCTTGGAGAGGAGGGGTGCATAAAAAACCAAACCGAAGTTTCCTGACATTCATTGAAACTATCGATCTTTGACGTTCGGATCAATATCTGATAAACACCTACCGTTAACAGGGCCCCATCTCCCCCTCCCCCACCCCACGATTTTTAACGTGGTCAAAAATAGTTACAATTGCAGTGTACATAGTTAATAGCCTTGGGGGAGGGGGGATATCCTCATTACATCAGGCGGTCATGGTCATTCCCTCTAAGAGGGGGGGAGGTGGGGATGGGTAGTGTGTTTAATGCTGCTCTACATGGGTGTCCAGTTCTACACTAGGGAATATGCTTACAAAATGCACGGGCTCAATTTCTTAACATAAGCAATCATTCAAATCCAACAAGACGAAGATGGGCGATCTATTGAAAGATAAATTAGCTGCCGCCTAGAAAGATCACCATCTTTAAAGAAAACTCATTTTAAAAATCTCCTTGGAACCCGGCGCGTAGGAATTGTTTCATCTACAATGGCATTCTTTCAATTTGAGAAATACGTCATATTGAGTAGTAGCAAAAAATCAGGAGCTATATTGATGACATTGGGGCGATTTTAAAAATAGATTTCCGACAAATGTGTTAGTTTTAATTAAGCTTTCCGACAGAGATGTTAGTTTTTATTACATCTTCCGTCAGGGATGTAAGCTTTAATTAGATTTTCTACAGAGATATTAGTCTTTCTTAGAACTTCCGACATATATGTTAGTGCTCTTTACGCATTTCCGACAGAGAGTTTAGTTTTTGTTGCTTTTCGTAAAACTTTGCTAAATGTAATATTAGGTTTTTGTTACACATCGCCAACAGAGATGTTAGATCTTCTAAGAAATTTTCAGACAGAAAGTGTGTATTTGTTAAAGACATTTTCCCAAGATATTGCAAAGTTATCCGTGTTCTATAAACAACGTAGGTGTCTTATCACATCATGGATTCGAAATTCATTTAATATTTGTAGAGGCCCAGCACTTCACTTTGTTGTAAGTAATCATAACGGCTGACGCTCACACACGCAGGGAGACTTGTTTTAAAACCGTAGAGAATTTTGGAGGAGACTGAAGAGAAATAAATGCTGAGGAGACTGCGTAGAGAAATGCTAAGGAGACCTATGCTCCTTTTAAACTGTGCGGCTGCGCAGCAGTTTAGAATTACAAAGGAGCAGATTTTGTAAAATATTGCTTAAAAATGGATGCTGTGAAACTTTGCACACGAGTTTTTGTGCCTCGCACACAGAACATTTACTGGAGAATATTCAAAACTGACAAGAGTAACACCATTAGTTAAATCATTATGCCTAGAAACACTAGTGGATAAAAGAACCAAGAGTAAAGTAGTAGTTATACATAGAGTAATTAATTCTAATTTAGAAATACAACACAAAGATAATTCAATACAACCCTCAGATAGACATAGAGATAAAAACACCTTTCTTATTCTGTATGCAAGAGCAAACACATACGAATTTTCTATCTCTCCATCCGGAATTTGGGCGTGGATGGGTTGTCTGGAGAAATGAGGAAAACCAACACTTTATCAACATTCGAAACTGTAAAAGAATGCAAGACTAAACACAAACCATAGATAAGCACAAGACGCAATAATCTTCTGTATAGAAGGAGCGTCTTTAACAGATAAGATTAGATAACAACGAACCTTAGAGGGAGCATGGGGGGGGGGGAGATTGCGCTCAACTGAAAGGAAAATGAGAAAAATACAGAAATTATATAAATAGGCCGAAGAAAGAAAATAAAATTCAAATTCTTAGGAATGCTCCAGTCAAGAGCTTTTCGACAGATACAAAACAGACTCTATTACTTTGTAGAGATGTAGGTATCCGAAAATGAGACGCTTTGCTATGTTCTTATCATTCCACCCATATCTGGCAATGATAGGCCGGTCTACTTGTGGCTGATTATTTGCTGAAACAGAGATAATTAGAATATCAGGTTAAAATATTTGTATTTTGGTTCTTGCTGCAAATAAATTAAGGGAAAACATTATTTTATATATTTTAAAAAAAATTTCAAGCCACGTTTATTGCGTTATTATTAGCATGTTCGATGACGTAATTGTCTCTTATTTAGAAAAAAAAAAGTCATGTGAAACCTAAATGAGCCCAGAGCCCGGCCCGTGGAGATAGTAAAACTCGCTTAACTACTGGATAAGATGTGGATAAGATGTGGATCAGGCGAGAGGTCGGGATACAAAAATATCCTCAACTCCATTCGTGAGCAGACGTTTAAAGAGTTTTTTTGTTTATTTCCACCAAGACGTAAGAGATCGGGTTTGAAATCTGGAAATGCCACCCATGATAAGCCGCAGTGCCGCCCCTGGAATGTTCGTGGCTGATTGTAAAAGTGCCAGTGGTCTTGTTGCCAAATGGGTTTATTGTAAACCAAGGGAAGACAACCCAATCGGGGGCACAGAAAAACAGAATCGTTTGGTTTTACAACCAATGGAGGATGGTAAACATTTAAAAACAAATCTACTTAAAATGAAACAAACTAAACTTAGGCTTAAACATTTTTGTTCTAATTAATTTCATGGGGTACTACCAATTTTTGGGGTTACTCTCTTATCTTATTTATTACAAACGCTCCTTCTATATAGAAAATTATTGCAGCACTAGTTCAAAAGCCTGCTGGAGCTGGCAGAACGAAATCCCAAAGAAGGGATAACAAAGATATTACCAAATACTGCAATAGAAAAAACCACGTAACCTTTATTGCCATGAAAAGATTACGATGTGAACAGAAATAACAAAGAAATATATGAAATACTGTAATAGAACATGACATTTGGCCTATATTGCCATGAACACAATACGATATGAAAATAAATAACAAAGAGATGTACGAAATACAGAAATAGAAAGAAACTTTTATCTTTTATTGCCATGAACACAATGACGTCATATAATATTTTTTTACGGCAAACAATTTTAATTTATTTATACTAATTTTGCGCGCCTTTTTTGCGCGCCTTTCGAGCACCTTTTCGCGCGCCTTTGGACGGGGAGACACACGGATTTATTAGGGCGATTATGTATTAGATGGTAGTGAGTATAGCCTCGTCAAAACGACCCAATATGCGGCTGCATACGCGCTCGTTCACTTCCGGTTATTGCTATTCTTAGTAATATTTTTTTTATAAGGTTAAAAATTTCATCGGAGAATGTGTGGATGTGTGGTCTTATTGATAGTACGATAGTACGCTACATCGCAGGTCCGGGGTTCGATTTCTTATTGATGCCTATTTTTTTTTTCAAACAATACTACATGAATTGATTATGAATAAGATTTTTTTTTTTAAATGGTTTGTTTTGATGTTAGGCTTAGGGATAGACTTTAGGGTTACGTTAAGTGATAGTTATTAGGGTTTGGGTTAGGTTTAGTGATAGTTTTTAGGGTTTGGGTTAGGTTTAGTGATAGCTTTTAGGGTTTGGGTTAGGTTTAGTGATAGTATTTAGGGTTGGGTTAGGTTTAGTGATAGTTTTTAGGTTTAGTTATAGATTTTAGAGATTGTTTGAATGCACATATAGAATCGGAGGTTCAATGAAAGGCGCAGTGAATACTTGTAACTCTTCAATTTTATAAACATCATTTTATAAACAATGTTACTAAGAATAGCAATAACCGGAAGTGGACGAGCGCGTATGCAGTCGCATATTGGGTCGTTTTGACGAGGCTATACTCACTACCGTATTAGATATGCATATTCATGCTTTTTGGTTAGCTTTGCATTTTAATTAGAATTTTAAATTAATTATTTCAGTATCGTGTTGGTTTTCCTGGTTTTTCAGTCAATTCATCCCACGCCTATTCTACGTGGTACACCTACTCTATTGCTTGCATCCACTCTATTGGTTACATCAATTATATGTGGTACATCCACTCTACGGATACCTCCACTCTATGGGGTACATCAACTCTATTGATTACATCAATTATATGGGGTACATCTCCTCTACGGGTACATCCCCTCTATGTGGTACATCCACTCTACGGGATACCTACACTCTACGGGGTACATCCACTCTATTGGTTATATCAATTATATGGGGTACATCTCCTCTATGTGGTACATCCACTCTACGGGACACCTACACTCTACGGGGTACATCCACTCTATTGGTTATATCAATTATATGGGGTACATCCCCTCTATGTGGTACATCCACTCTACGGGATACCTACACTCTACGGGGTACATCCACTCTACGGGATACCTACACTCTACGGGGTACATCCACTCTATTGGTTATATCAATTATATGGGGTACATCTCCTCTATGGGATACAACCCCTCTATGGGGTGCATCCACTGTACGGGATACATCCACTCTATGGGGTACATCCACTCTATTGGTTACATCAATGGAAACATAAAATATGTAGACATAGGCAAGAGCACCTAATTTTAATCTTGCTTCTCTCCGGCGACATAGAGCTAAACCCAGGCCCAGTACCATCTAAATGCCAAGTTTGTAGAAAAACATGCACAAGTAAACAAGGAGCAATTCAGTGTGACACCTGCAATGAATGGTACCACACAGTTTGCCTGCATGCTAATGCGCCCAAGTACTTATCAATGGGCCTAATAAATAAGTATACATCTTGGCACTGCACACATTGTGGATTTCTCCTAATCAATTCAGACTTGTTCAATTATAGAGACCTGATCACCACAAACTTTTACAGTGTTTTGGCTAATTCTAATATAAAAAACACCCTAGATAAAATCAGACCTGCCACACAAACCCATGAAAATAAAAAATCTAATAATACTGACAATCAAAACACTCTTAAAACTCTAATAATTAATTTCCAAAGCATAGAAAATAAAATTCCAGATTTAGAACTTCTTATAAAAACAGAAGAACCAGACATAATTGCTGGTTCAGAAACTTGGTTGAACCCCAACATATATAACTCTGAAATTTTAGCAGCAATTATAATATATTTAGAAAAGATAGAACAGACAACCATGGTGGCGTCCTACTTGCAATAAAATCAACTCTCATAGCCGAAGAAATTCACACACCACCAAACTCTAATATAGAATCTGTTTTTTTTGCAAAATAGTTACACCAAATTCATCACCCTTTATTGTAGGCAGAATATATAGGCCACCAAATACAAACAAAGAATACATGAGGAATCTCTGCAGTCAACTAATTTCTATTAAAGAAAATCATAAAAATGCTGTGATTTGGACTATGGGTGACTTAAATCTTCCAGATATAAATTTGAAACACTATACAATTGATAGCCACCAAAATAATAAAGAAATTAATGAACATTTCTTAGATACTATAAACAACATAAATCTAGAACAGATAGTAAAAAAAAGCAACTAGGAAAAACAAAATACTAGATTTAATCCTAACAAACAGACCAGGACTAGTACTAGACTGCACAATAATTCCTGGGCTGTCTGACCATGATATTGTTAGGGTAACCAACACAATTAAAACTAAAATAAATAAGATGCCTAAAAGAACAATATATGCAACTTAATAAAATTACACCAATCAGCTTCAAATTTCCAACAAAATTTCCTAAGTAAATTCAGCATAGATAGCCCTGTAGAAGAAATATGGAAGGAAATAAAAATAAATCTAAAAACCATAATGGATCAGAATGTTCCAACAAAAATAACTTCAAATAGAATTAATAAATGTTGGTTCAATTTTAAATTAACAATTATTGCAAACTAAAGGAGAATTTATTTAAGAAATTTAAGGCTACCAATTTAGAAAGGATACACAAAAAATACTTAAAAATTAAACACTTGACACAAAAACTTAGCTGTAACCTCCAAAATAATTATATAAACAATGTGATAACTAAAGATAACAATAAAAACTTATGGTCCTTTATCAAATCAAAAAAAAATGGAGCCTTCAGGTATAGCCACACTAAAAGGCTCAAATAATAAAACCTATAATGATAATGAGACTAAAGCTAATACCCTTAACACATATTTTGCATCATCATTTTCTGCCTCAGGCGACAAGGAAATTTCAATAAATTTAAATAAAATGGAAGAAATAGGTAACATAGCTGTAGATGAGACAGGTATACATTCACTCCTAAAAAACTTAAAAATAAACAAAGCTACTGGCCCAGATGAATTACCTGCCAGGTTGTTAAAATAATTAAGCAATGAACTGTCCCCAATCTTTGTAGTTCTCTTTCAAGCCTCTCTAAACCAGGGTAAAGTACCCCAGGATTGGAAATTAGCCAATGTAACGCCACTCTTTAAGAAAGGTGATAAGTCCGACCCTGGTAATTACAGACCTGTATCACTTACTAGTATCACCTGTAAATTACTAGAACACATAATATATAGCAGAATAGTTAACCACCTTGACAAATATAATGCCCTATGCCCACACCAACATGGCTTTAGGAAGAACAGATCATGTGAAACACAATTGATAGGTCTAATAGATGATCTATCAAAAGGCTTAGATAATAATGATCAAATAGATACAATATTACTAGACTTCTCAAAAGCATTTGACAAAGTTCACCACCTTAGTTTACTTAAAAAACTTAAATACTTTGGAATCTCAGGTCCCTTACATCACTGGATCCAAGATTTCCTATTGGGTAGGGAGCAAACTGTAATAATTAATGGATCTTAATCTACACCAATAAAGGTTAACTCTGGAGTTCCACAAGGAACTGTCCTAGGTCCCTTACTATTTTTAATTTATATAAATGACTTACCCAACAATATATCAACAGGAACTTAAGTTAGGTTATTTGCTGATGATTGTATAATCTATAGAACAATCAAGTCAGAACAAGATAGCAAAATTTTACAAAAAGACTTAGATGAATTAATAAAATGGGAAACTAACTGGAGTATGTCCTTTCACCCAGAAAAATGTCAACTGCTAAGAGTAACAAAGAAAAAGAAACAAATAATTTCAAAATACTTCATTCATGGAAAAGAACTAACCCAAACTAAAGATGCAAAATATTTAGGAGTCATAATAAATGAGAAACTATCTTGGAATCCCCATGTCAATGAAGTTACTAAAAAATCAAACAAAACCTTAGGCTTTATAAAAAGAAATTTTTACAAATGTAACAAAGATATAAAACTAAAATGCTACCTCACCCTGGTGAGACCTATACTAGAATATGCATCTTCTGTATGGGACCCATCCACCAAAGAAAATATTGATAAGTTAGAACAAATCCAAAAAAGAGCTGCCAGATTCATTACTGGAGAATATTCAAAACTGACAAGAGTAACACCATTAGTTAAATCATTAAACCTTGAAACACTGGAGGATAGACGAACCAATAGTAAATTAGTAATTATACATAAGGCAATTAATTCTAATTTAGAAATCAACACAAAGATAACTTAATACAAATAGACATAAAGATAAAAACACCTTTCTTATTACATATGCAAGAACAAACACATACAAGTTTTCTTTCTTTCCGTCCGATATTCGGGCTTGGAAAGGGTTGCCTGAAGAAACCAGGAAAGCCAACACTTTATCATCATTTAAAACTCTAGTAAGAATACAGGACTAAACACAAACCATAGAAATACGTAGGACGCAATAATCTTCTGTACAGAAGGAGCGTCTGTAACATATAAGATAAGATAAGATCAATTATATGGGGTACATCTCCTCTACGGGATACATCCCCTCTACGGGAAACCTTTACTCTATGGGGTACATCCACTCAATTGGTTACATCCGCTCAAGGAATGCATTGAAAAACTACAGACAGTTCAAAATTCAGCAGCCAGACTAGTTCTTTAGGCAAATAAAACATGACCATGTTAATCCGCTACTTTACTCACTTCATTGGATACCTATACACGCCTGAATTGATTACAAACTGGCAGTTCTATGTCACAACTTCTTTTCTGACTCATGCCTTTCCTATCTTACTGAACTCCTGTCGGGCTACTACTCACCCACTCGCTTGCTACGCTCTTCTGCATTCTCTTTAATCCTAAGTCACCCACTAAAACCTTTGGTGAAATGACCTGTTTTTTGTGCTGCCAAACATTGGAATTCTCTACCTTTGCACATCCGTAGGATTCCAACTACCAAATCCTTAAACACTGCACTTAATTCAGACAGATCTTATCAAAATTTATTTTCAAAATTCAATAATTATTAACGTTTCTTATGTGTAACGTATGTCAATTATGTGTTTGTTGTGATATGAATGTTTATTTAGTACGTATAAGTATATGTTACTATTTTCATGTATAGCTCTGTGAGACCAGTTCCTTACTGGGATGCAACGCTATATGAATTATCAATTTATTATTACTTATTTAAGAGCTTTCATTTTATATCATTTGGCTCTAATCCAATTACTGCGAACCAGTTTATAGATAACCATTGTGTAGAAACCAACACCATCAGAAATAAGTTTTATTATTGATGTTCGATATTGGAACTGCTTTTCTTTTTTTTTTTTTAAAGAAAAATACACAACAACTTAATACATGAACCCATTATACATGAACTAATAAACTTTATAACATTAAAAAAAATTGTGGCGGTCAAAGCATTTTGAAATTTGAAGATGAACAGTAGACTTACCCCAATAGTTCACTTACCCCAACAGTTTACATACCCCAACAGTTCCATACCCAACAGTTTACTTACCCAACAGTTCACTTACCCCAACAGTTCACTTACCCCAACAGTTCTCACACCCCAACAGTTCACTTACCCCAACAGTTCACTTACCCCAACAGTTCACTTACCCCAGCAGTTCACACACCCCAACAGTTCACTTACCCGACAGTTCGCTTTGTCCAACAGTTGGCTAACCATAAAAGATAACATACCCCAACAGTTTACTTACCCCATAAACATGACCACGCCCACTCTCTCAATGTCCTTTTTGATGATCTCCCATGACTCCAACACCACGGCCTGACTCTCTGCAGACAAGACGGGCCTGGTTTCCGGTATGCCCCGCATGCTCGATGACGACATCTCCTCCCCCTCATCGTTGCACAGGTAGATCCGCTTGTTCTTCTCCTTCATCTTCTCGGTGAAGCCGAACTTTTCGGTGAGTTCCTTGGAGCAGCTCAGCCCCATGGCATTCAGGGGTTAAAGGTGACAGTGAGATATTGTGAGTTAAGGTGACTACGAGTCAAGGTCCCTTTATCAGACTAATTGAACAATTCGAGGTAAAATGGGGAGAAATAGACGGTTATGTCAAAAATCACGAAGGGGTTTTGGTTTCTTTGCGAACTGCATTCCATACCCCTTTGTAATCCGCAGTTGTTTTTTTTGTGTTTTTTTTGTAAGATACAAAACTTTCAAAGTAGATGTAAGCAAATTGAGATTTTATAATAACTTTTTTAAAGCTAATGCTTAAAATTAAATAGACAGAGTAATTCACATCTTCTAGTTAGCCTCGCATTGTCAACACATTTCTGTCTCCACTGAGAGCCATATAGTACTCATGGAATAAACTTTAAACACTTCACAAGATGTTAGGATATTGATATCCATAAGTGTAGACATCCAAATACACAGCGCTTCCACAATGTATAGTTTATTACTGAATGTCACAAAACTGCAACTTTTAATACACGTCATCCTATACTTATTTTTAAGAAAGCTGTGTGTAGCCTTTTATTTAGAAGGTTTTGTTGTTTTTTCTGTTTTATTTTCCGTTCACTAAATTCTTTCAAGTTTCACTTTCCGTAGGTAACAGACCGTCGAAGAACTCATGCTAA
This sequence comes from Radix auricularia, assembly GCA_002072015.1. Lineage (NCBI taxonomy): Eukaryota > Metazoa > Mollusca > Gastropoda > Lymnaeidae > Radix > Radix auricularia. The sequence continues at coordinate 165,150 of MUZC01000289.1, read as the reverse complement.
TGGCTTTTGACTAAGGTGTAGCTATTCACCAGCCTGTTGAAGAAGAGAAGATATTTTAGAAATGTATCAGAAAGCTTAAATAAAGGAAAATAAAGTTGATTGTATAGCAAGATAAGCATGGGCGTTTCAAGTTGGAGAGGTGGGTTGGAGATTCTCCATATAAGGTACAGTCTCCACTTTAATAGTGAAGACATCCAGCTAACTGAAGACGAGGGATTCTTTTCCTTATAAAACAAGGCGAGTGCCACATCCTTGGCCTGCAACTGTATGTACTCAAAAAATATAATAATTTATAAAATTAGCCTCAACCCCTAAAAAGTTGTTGAATTAAAATGTCTTTTTTCCCCATTAAAATGCTCAAAGCTTAAGCAAAAGAAAGAGCTGTAGAGAGAAAAAACAAATTAACTTCTTGAATATCCGTGAGATGACAACCACTGGTCGACAAAGTCCCTATTAATGATCCACTTGTTGGCAAAGACATTGATATAGGACGGATCGGTGTCTCCACATCCACAATATTTCAACATTGTCTATCAAATACCCAGAGGGTAAAATAATCACACTGTCAAAATGAACACATCCATTTTACTAATATGGACTTTAAAAGAAAAAAAAATCAATTTTTTAGCTCTTCCGTTTCAAAAGGTTGCCGACCCCTGCCCGAACACATTGAGCACCACTCACGCACACCCCTCGACCGGTGACCAGAAGACTAGTGATCACCTAAGCCTTAGAATCGAATGTGTCAGAGAAGATAACATAGAAATGTTTAATGAAGAAAACACATTTGGATGAAAAATAATTAAATGAAATTTTTAAAAAGTTTTCTGGATTTAACTCTTTAAATAAAACAAAATAGAAAACCTTATAGAGATTCCATTTCAGTGTTTGAGCAAGGCGCCATTCTATTTCAGTTCTATTTATAAATCTTCACTTTTTTGTTGGAAATTTGTTTGTTTTTTCTTAAAATGGGATTACAACTAAGTCTTTAATTCAGTTTCCTTTCGCTCTACATTTTCAGTTGTAAGGATGGAAAACACATCTTTAGTTGAGAAATGATGAAAACAACAATTTAAGACCAATAACTTGTTTGTTTCTTACTGAACATTGGTTGAGCTTTATTTAAACTTTCTAACATGTTTATTTTGTGTTTTATTATAGACTAGTTTTAAATCAGGATTGTTTGTTTGAGTTTTCTGGTTTTTATTTGATTAACTTTATGCCTTAAATTCTGGAGGATTCCAAAAATAGAATATTACCTCCCTTATCGAATTCATAATGAAGAGGAATGCGTCTCTATGATCATCAAACAAACATCGAATTCATTGAAATCTCCAAGCGAACTCATTGCGTGTTGTTTCTTATAAATTTTAAAAAAAAAACTCTCGCATCCCAGTTTGACATTTATTCCCGCATGTTTTAAGCTACACTTTCTTGAAAATGACGGTCCTCACACCGAGCAGCCCGCTCTCTGTGGGTCTTTGGAAAGATTTCCTATCTTTGATTTTTTAAATAGTAAAACATAAATTACAACAGACGCTAGTTACTGTCACCTAGAAATCTCCGCCCTCCCCACCATAGATACTACAACATCAACAACAACACTGATACGCACTATTTACAAGGTTTCCTAGACATCTCCCATACTCCGTTATAGAAAATACAACGTCAACCACGACAGCGACAACAGGGGCTACTAGAGACCCCTGCTATTCCGTCATAGAAACTAAAACAGCATCAACAGGCCATAATTAAGATGAGACATAGAGACCTACTACTAATTCGCCTTAAACGGGATTGGTCCTTTAAAAATTTTAATTAATTTTTTATTGGTTCTTTTTGTTATACTAACTGATACTCTTCCAAGAACCTAGTCTAAATCTACCATTTACTCACTTGTTTCCCTAACGAAAGATTGAGAAAAATACCTAGCCAATAAATTTCTTTCTTTAAATACACCTCTGTTCAGATTTTAGATGAACGATTTGTTCACTAGTTGGCTCCTCTGAGTCCGCCCCTGACAACTGAACTAGCTCCTGGTATGTAATTAGGCTCCTACCTCCACCGCCTACCTACAGTACAAAATATCGACTCCTCACTACAGCATCTCAAGGTCGGATCATTAGACCTGGTCAGTATCACACTTCATTAATTGAGGCGCGTGCTCTGTTGTCCACTTGCCAGTTAAGACTGGACTGAAGAAATGAGAGGCTATGTCGAAATGAGGTTCCGAACTGGGGCGAAATCCATCTTTTTAAAAATGGCAGGCTAAAAAGGTCTTTATTTATTGGTTCATTTACTTGTTTATTTATTTTATTACTAGGAAACTTATCATTGTTTGATAAATACAATATATGAAACTTTCTGATATATACACATAGTATTTTATAATTAAAAATCCTCAAATCCATAACTATTTTGCACACCTCCTGATGCACATCTTATATTAAAATGTACGTTCAAACAATGACATCATAGCGTTACGGATCCATCCAGTTACTTTTGTTTATTATTGTTTTTGTCATTATTATTTATATTTTTTTTAAAAACAAAATAAAAGCATTGGATTCGTGTTATACTATATGCCTTCAGCTCCCAGCCCGGAATTATTGCTATTGTAATTCCTTATATGCAGGCTTGTCCATGGAAATGTTTTTCCCATGGGATTCCCATGGGAAACGTCCCATGGAATGGGATGGGATGGGACAGACATAAATAGGCATTGGATGGGATGGGAAGGAAAAATATGTCCCATGGAAAATCCTGCTTATATGTTTATTAGGGCTGGTACTGATTATCTGGAAAAATTAATCGATTAAACTATTAAATTTCGATTAATATTTTAGATAACGCATGTGATGATTCTGTTGACTCACGATGCATTATTTCACGAAATCGGTTATGTCGCGTAGATTCCGTGGCTCTCAAATTTTGTGACGTAACACAGCAAATTCGCCCTGCTATGCAAGAAATATGGAAGAAAAAACTTTTTGTTAACGTATGCACGTCTAAATAAATAATAGCAAAACGAGGAAATAGTGTGTAAGTAACAAAACCTTTAAAATGATTAATAAAATGAAAAATATGATAAAAATGTTCTTAAATTTTAATCGAATTTTAATCGATTAAATTAATTTTAATGAATTAAAATTTTTAACAATTATTCAATTAATAAATCTTTACTTTCCGCAGCCCTAAAGTTTATATCTTATCTTTCACAGACGCTCCTACAATACAGAAATATACACGAAAGCTATAACGATGTTTTTATTTGAAGTGTCGAAAAGAAAAGTTGTATAATTGTGAATTCATGATAAAAAGTATGGTGTTGTGTCATCAGTCAACAGTCATCACTAAAGAGTTTATATCCGGCATCCTTCCGTCTCGCGAGACGATGGTGCATCACCGTTGGGTTGGGTTGCATTTCCTCGAGTGACTGTGCAGTCCTATCCTTGAGTGACAGTCTTTGCCACAGTCTTTGCCACAGTTTTTACACACGAGTTCTGTGCTTCCAAATGTTTTGGCCTTTCTCCTAGCTCTTCCGTCTGCAGCCTCCTCCATTCTTCGCTCCTCGGCTACTATGACGCCCTCTTTGACAACTGTGCGCCACGTAGATCGGTCTTCTGCCTTACACTCCCAGTCACTTGTATGTATTTTGGCTGCTTTCATGTCCCTTTGACAGACATCTTTAAATCGCAAGCGTGGGCGACCTGTTTTCCTCTTTCCTGAAGCAAGTTCACCAGATAGGAGGTCCTTCGGGATGCGGCCGGGGCTCATTCTTTTGACATGTCCTAGCCACCTCAGGCGTATTTCACTAAGAATTGAGAACATGCTTTGGGTATTGGCACGCGTTAGTACCTCACTATTAGGCACTTTTTCTTGCCATTTAATACCAAGGATGCGGCGCAAGCATCTCAAATGGAAGCTGTTAAGCTTACGCTCTTGTGATGTATATGTGGTCCATGTCTCGCTCCCATATAGTAGTGTACTGATGACACAGGCTCGATAGACGCACAGTTTGGTTTTCTCCGTTAGCTTGGTGTTTTGCCAGACCCGCTTATTTAGTTTAGCCATTGTTGCGGCTGCCTTGCCAATTCTGCTGTTTATTTCTTCTTCAATGGACAGTGTATTGGAGACCTTGGATCCCAAGTAGGTGAAGCTGTCCACAACCTCCAAGTTTTCATTATCGATATTTATGGTAGGAGGAGGTCGAGTGTCTTGGGCCATGATGTTTGTCTTTTTCAAGCTGATTTGCAGACCAAATTCTTTGCAGGCATTGGAGAAGCTTGACACGAGTTGTTGCAAACCAGATTCTGTATGTGCTGTTAGTGCCGCATCATCCGCAAATAGTAGCTCTCGAATTAGGACATCCGTCGTTTTGGTCTTGGCTCGGAGGCGGGCAGTGTTGAAAAGTCCTCCATCAGCTCTGGTATGTAACCAGATTCCCTCACTGCTATCCTTGAATGCGTATCGAAGAAGTACAGAGAAGAATATTGCGAAGAGTGTTGGTGCGAGTACACAACCTTGTTTAACTCCGCTGCTGACAGGGAAGGCCTCTGACTTAGCTCCATCGAACTGTACTGTGCCAAGCATATTTTCATGGAACTGTCTGATGATGGCAAGTAGGTGAGGGGGACATCCAATTTTTGCCAGTATTTGGAATAGCCCGTTGCGACTGACTAAGTCGAAGGCTTTTGTAAGGTCCACAAATGCAATGTATAGTGGCATCTGCTGCTCTCTGCATTTTTCCTGGAGCTGTCGTATGGAGAACACCATGTCTATGGTAGACCGACCGGACCGGAAACCACACTGAGATTCTGGATAGACGCGGGATGCTAGGCTTTGTAAACGTTTTAGTATAACGCGGGCAAAGGTCTTTCCTACAATACTAAGGAGTGAAATGCCGCGATAATTATTGCAATCACTCCTATCACCTTTGTTTTTATATAGTGTCACTATATTTGCATCCTTTAGGTCTTGGGGGATGTAGCCCTGTTCCCAGCAGAGGGACAGAATCTCGTGCAATGGTTGGAGTAAAGCTGTCTTGCCACTCTTTAGAACCTCTGGTGGTATTCCATCATTCCCAGGCGCTTTTCCACAAGCTAGACTGTCAATTGCTTTGCTCAGCTCTTCCTGTGTGGGCACGACATCAAGTTCTTCCATGAGTGGCATATCTGGGATGTCATCTAGAGCGGTGCTGGAGACTGTGGTAACTGTTGAATACAATTCCAGATAATGCTCAACCCACCGTTTTAGCTGTGCTGCCTGGTCTTGAATAATTTCTCCATTTTTGGACTTTAGGGGAGCAGCTTTTGACGTCAAGGGGCCCGTTGCCTTTTTGATGTTTTCGTACATGACTTTTGCATTGCCCATGTCTGCAGCTGATTGTATACTGGAACAGAGCTTAAGCCAGTAGGTATTGACACATTTACGTGCAACCTTTTGGGCAAGTGACTTAGCTGTTTTTAAAGCATGCAAATTGTCAGGTGTAGGCTTTTCCTTGTAAGCCATAAGAGCTTTCCTTTTTGCTTCAGTGACGGGTTTCATCTCGTCCCAATGTTCATCAAACCAGTCCGTGTTTTTGTGAGATTTTTTGCCAAAGGCTTGTATTGCGGATGTATAGATTGTGTCTCTCAGTTGCGTCCATTTGGAGTCAATGGTGACGCATGGGGACATCTTTGAGAGACTTTCCTTCACCTTGTCTTTGAACAGCTGCGCTATCGCAGGGTCTTTCATGCAGGAGGTATTGATGCGTGGACTTCCCTTTTTCTTTGTGTGGTACGAGTTTTTCCTCATTATTCGTACTTTGCTGGCGACAAGGGAATGATCCGTGTCACAGTCGGCACTGTGATAGCTGCGAGTGAGTAGGACGCTAGCTAGTTGTGCACGCCTGGTGATAATGAGGTCCAGCTGGTGCCATTGGTGGGATCGAGGGTGTCTCCAAGATACTTGATGTATATCCTTGCACTTGAAGAAAGTGTTGGTCACACACAAGCCTCGTGAGCAGCACAATTCCAGAAGCCTTTGTCCATTTTCATTTAACTTTCCTCTTCCAAATAGTCCAAGGCAGGTGGGCCAGGCTTCGTGGTCGCTCCCCACTCTAGCATTGAAATCTCCTAGGAGATAGATTGCCTCGTCTTTGTGGATGCCGGCTATTGCCTGGTCTAACGCTCCATAGAACTGGTCCTTCTCTTCCGGAGTTGAATAGAGTGTTGGGGCATACACACTAAGAATGTTTGCTGGGCCCGCAGTTGTTCTGAGTCTTAGAGTGAGGATCCTCTCCGTGCCTGATGACGGTGGTTCAATGGATGGTAGAAGAGTGTTTTTAACAGCGAAACCCACACCATGCTGTCTAGGTTCGTCTTTCGGTCTGCCAGAAGAAGGTGTAATTGGCCTCTTTGAGTGAACCGTTGTCTGGGAGCCTGGTCTCCTGAAGGCATGCTATGTCAATCTTTAGCCTTTTAAGTTTTCTATCGATTATTCCTGTCTTCCGTGTGTCATTTATGGACTGCAGATCATCAGTGATGCCGGGACACATAGTCCTCGATTCGAAGAGCTGGGGTCTTCTTTTTCTATTTTGTATTTCTTGGTGCAGGGCTTAGTGGCCCACTTGTTGAGTGGTACTCTAATCTCCACGCACCCAGTGGAGAAGGCAGGCCATGACGGGATAGCACCTATTTGACTGGGGGCTGCCCAGTTTGAGGCGGGCGGTAGCTGTCCAGTGAGACATTGGTAGTCTCTCCCACCGTCGGAAGCAGCCCCTGGCGCCTAGCTCTACGTCAATTGAGCTTTGGCTTATAACCGGTAACTGCTGCTTCCCGTGTTTTATCGACACCTTGCGGCGACGCTGGAGTGTCCTCTCCAGAGGTGATGCAAGCCTGGGCGGGTATTATGGAGAATTAGCTGCTGCCCATACAGCATATCCCCCCTCTCCACGTCAATGGTGTAACCAAGGGAACGACTTGCGTCGATGCAGCTTGGCTGCCATTGGCGTCGCAGGAGCTGCCGGTATGTACATAAGTCTTATGTATAGACCGCCTGTAGGTGCTCCAATTCCTGATTTTCTTTCAGGGTTTACTCCCTTAGCCATTCCCGCAAGGCAGGTATAGCCGCAAGGCAGCGGAGGATTTGTATTCGGAGTTTCCTTCTCCTAGATGAACTACCAGCCAAGGTTTTAACGAGCAGAACCCGTAGGGGTGCCAGAACCGGGGTTTGAACCCGTGACCGATTTTTATTTTTATTTTAGAATTGTTTTTGTACCGCAGCGCACTAACACTTTGACCACCGCGCCCCTATGTGACTTTATACAGAATGACATAACATACTACATGACTTTATACAGAATGATATAACATACTATGTGACTTTATATGTTCTGACATTACATCCTTTGTGACTTTATACAGTCTCACTTAACATTCTATGTGACTTTATACAGTCTCACATAACATACTATGTGACTTTATACAGTCTCACATAGCATCATATGTAACTCACGCTGGGCATAAAACAGCAGAAATCAATCTTGTATGTTTCTTTACTTCTCCGTGATAATTTACAACCTCTCCCCCAACATGCATCATCTCCTGTTGTCCACCATTTGAACAACCCCCCACCCCCCTTTCCTCTCTTTGGGGATATACTTAAAGAATGACCTCTCAACCATTCTTCAGCCACTGACTAAAGAGTTTAAAGTAACAGTAAATAACTTTGAATCCTTCATCCTTCAAGTTTAGCGTTTGATTAAGATTCAAAATTGAAATAACATAAATAGCATTAAAGGATCTGAACAAACCCCCTTTTTAAAAATAAAAGAGAAAAGAAAAAAGGCAATACGGTATTACGTCTTATCAGATTCATTACATATTATAAATGTCAACAAATAAATTGATCTAAGAAGGAACAACACAAAAATTCAGCTCCTTAGTAAACATTCAGTGTGGGAAATTACAGGGGAATCACCGAGAAAAGGTTTAGATAAACGAGATCCACAGAGTCGTGTTCATGTTTAGCATTGAAAAAGAGGAAACCAAATAATAAATAGATCACTGATAAAGGTTCTTTAGGCGAGTAGCTTCCTGTGTTTTTATAGACATCAGGGACATTGAAACTAGGGGCTTGCCTTCAGGGTGCCACTTTTTTTCTCCACTTTATGCCAAGGGGCGCTTTTCCAGTATATTGATGTATTATTTCTTTTTTTTAAGGAATCGGCTTTAAAATGTTGGTGTCATCATAACCCCACCCCCCTATCACCACCACCCCCTTCACCTCGCTAGCGCAGTTACTCGCCTTATTATTTCATTTGGTTGTGATTGGATTTACGGTGTTCGGATGAATGCCATGACCATTGTGTGGTCTCTAAGTTTAAATGGCCCATGATGTATCTGACTCATTAACTTAAAGTTTAATTAAATTATACTTTTAAAAAAAATTAATAAAAAATTCAGGATAACTAAAGAAATGAGACCTGCCAACCCTCCCTCCTCTCACCCCAAATCACCAGCATCCACCCCCCATTAACAAACGAAAGCTCTGATAGAGTCCCGAGGTGTTACCGCGTCTAATAAAAGATGATGACGTAAAAACCTTGGTATGACTTATCCAAGTGGTTAGCCCGGCGAAATAGCCAAGGTCTGGGTCAGGCCGTCTAAAAATAGCGCCTTAGTCTTCCCTCTCCACCGGGCCTGTGTGGCAATATCGATAAAACACCGGGTCGAGAAACAGGATTTCCCAAACCGACCAGATCCACAGCCAGGTCGAGACCGGCCGGCCAGTTAGTACCAGTAGATTCAACAGAATTACGATCTCTGACTGGTCACTGCTAGTGTCCAGAAAGGCAGTTTAACACGAGAAAGAAGAGGGCCAGAGGGGTGATTTCAATATCAGGAAGGTTAGTAGACTAAAGGGAAACATGAGCTCAACGTTGTGATATCACGCCATTGACCGTGTTGTTGTGTCTAGTACGTGTTGCTAGGACGTGAATGTACCTGTTTTGTGGGCGTGACTATGAGGTTCGATATGGAACAGTGTTATTTTTGTTGTGATACTAAGTTTATTGTTGGATAGGTCAGGGACTTATATTTATAAACAAGTCCAGGAATGCATGGCCTTAAAAGGCCGCGGGGGGGGGGGGTATTAAACCCTGAAAATAGAAATGTTGATCTTGTCCAACACATTGCCGGCGATGGCAGTATGTCAATATGTGGATTAGTACATGACATTATGAAGAGTATATACACACAAACACACCCTCTTAAACTTTATGGCTCTCTCAAACTCTTTTTCTCTATTTCAAACTCTCTCTCTCTCTTTTTCTCTCTATCACACACAAACACACGCGCGCACACACACACACACACACACACACACACACACACACACACACACACACACAAACACACACACACACACACACACACACAAACTCGTGCGCGCACATAAACACACGATTTCCCCTGTTTGCTTCCTACATTTTTGCTACGTCATCGTAGTCACTAATTATTCGATTATTTTCGACTGTGACCAATGTTCCCTCTACGGTTTGTTGGCCCATTTGCCAAATAATATAACATGAGCAATGAGCATCCATTTTTTTGGTCCAAACTTTACACCCAATAAACACAATAACATTGTATATTTTTAAAATTTACTGCTCTGTAATTCTAAACTGCATAGCTGCGTCGCTTTATAAGTAGAGTTGCCTATCAGAAAAGTCTAAGTAAGCCAGGTGACGTCACCAACGCTGAGCCTTTCATTTAAAAAAAAATTCTATAACCACCCAGTAGACTGCCTAAAGTCGTATTGGACCAAAACGTTATGTATTACTTGAGTTAATTCCATCCAATGCCAGCCCTTGACGACTTTCCGTTTTTTTTTGTTTTTTTTTTTTTTTTTTTTTTTTTTTTTTTTTTTTTTGTTGGGGGGGGTGTTGTTTCTTTTGTTTTGTTTTGTTGTTGTTATTATTTTTAAATGTCGCCCCTCCAAATATAAAAAAGCACTAGGTTGGGCCGCCTCCTTCTCCAATCCCATGACGACCCTCTCGTGCAATGGGCCTCAGTCGATAGACTAGGATGTTGCAATTTTGTTGTTCATTTAGACTCGTTAAACTAATTACCCCTGTTACAACTAATGAAGTACAATTTAATATAATTTCCCTTAATGGACCCGGAACTAAATTGTTTTACAGCGACAGAATAAACTTCCGCCTAATGTTGTGAAGTAGACAACATTTTGAACTCTTTTTACAGCAAAGATAAGAGCGTTTCTACAGGCAATTAGTTTGTCTATTGTCATAAAATGGACATATTCAAATACTCTATCTTTATTTAAGTAATAAATACATTTTTTAAAAACAATTAAAAAAAACAACATTTAGATGCGTTGGCTTCTAAGAGTGTCTAAATTTTCCTTTGTCTTTGTTTTGAATTGTGATCTCCATAGGCGGGCGTAAAGGGTTGTCGTTTGGGCATCCGACCCACACCACTCAATTGAATGGGGCCCCCGCTAAATCAGATTATTTACGGTATCAGGCTTTAGCTTACATATCTGTTACCCAACTAGGATTACTGATGGCGCATCGGGTTAAATATTTGCACAGATAATTGTCTTCTGTACACGGCCCATCTAATAGCAAACACCTGTGTTTGTGATCCCTGCGGGGGCCGAAACGTCCTGTTTCATGTTAGATCCTTTTCAGAACTTTTATAAACTTGTGTGTTGAGTCACGGTCCAGAGATTAATAGAACTTAATCTTACGCAACATGTCTTGTAACGATGTCTCGATTTATAGGTAAGCACCTCATTCACCTTGGGTAGGTGGGGTATGGAGTTATAGTAATAAGAGTTGTTTACCTCTTTCCCCTGACTAGTGACCTACTTGAAGAACTACATCATATCTCTCTTTGGTTACAAGTGACACATGAATTTACCCACCCGCGTAGTTATCCAATCTAAGAGTTATCCAGCCTGGAATTTTATCCCACCTAGAAATTATACAAATTAGAAGCTATCCACCCACGAAATAACCCATGCTGCAACCATGAAGTTATCCGATCTAGAGATTATCCAACCTAGAAGTCATTAGTACCTAGAATATTAAATGAGGTATTGTAACAGCTGCTGTTAACAGAATGATGACTAGTCTTCAAACTTTGACCTTAAGTCTTAAGCTGAATCTTTTAAAATCAAGTTGAACTTGTTAACATTTACAAACATTGGATTTTAGTTAAGTTCGCTTAACCTGTCTTGGCCCCCAACCATCAACAGTCTGCACGCTCGATATTAGGTTATATTGGATGTGTGGTAACTGAGGTGCGCAAGGTGCTGGTCGTGAGGCGCTCGTGAGGGGGCGCAAGGAAGCGTGAAGAAACCCGCCAGCCGTGATGATTGGGGATTGATTCTGAAGGAGGTGACTTAAAACACAAGACCACTTGATCACGTGACGACAACATGATTGATGATACTCAGCCCCCGCCCACCCCATCTCCCCGGGGCCCGTCTGGAGACGGCTCCAAGATGCTGGAAGTGGCCAGTGACAGGACTAGCTGCAATGAAGGGTCAGGGGTTGATCAGTGACAGGTCAAGAGGTTATGAGGAGTCAGGGGTTGATCAGTGACAGGTCAATAGGTTATGAGGGGTCAGGGGTTGATCTGTGACAGGTCAATAGGTTATGAGAGGGTCAGGGGTTGATTTGTGACAGGTCAATAAGTTATGAGAAGTCAGGGGTTGATCTGTGACGGGTCAAGAGTTTATGAGGGGTAAATTGTTGATCAGTCATAGGTCAAGAGGTTATGAGGGTCAGGGGTTTATCAGTGACAGGTCAATAGGTTTTGAGGAGTCAGGGGTTTATTAATGACAGATCAAGAGGTTATGAGGGGTCAGGTGGTCAAATTTTAGAGCCTTACAATGATTTTAGTCTTAAATAGTCATTGAATATACTTAAAATGTCCCATAATACTATTGACGAATTGGTTTATGCGATTTTCTTGTTGACATTTTGGTATGGGGGGGGGGGGGGGGGTGAGTGTTTGAGTGTTAAAGAGAAATTCAGCAAACGGGGAGATGTGTAAATATTATTTTCAAGTTATTTTAAAAGAGGATCTCAAGCGAAAAAAAATTTGGTGCAAGTGTGTCAAAAACATTGATGATAGTGATAGAGATGGGAGTGATGGTAGAGGTGGTAGTGATGGTGGAGAGTTTAATCTAGATTATGTCCTTGTCGCTCACCACATGAAATAGAAGGTAAAGATAAAAGTATGGCATGAAGCCTAGCTTCAGGTAAATCAATGATTAAATCAATTTCTTGCTTTGTCATTTTAAATAGAGGTGTTTTCTCTTGAAATATATTTTTTTAAAAGCTCACACAAACACGCACAAGCACACTGCACACACAAAGTCTTAATTAGAAAATTCTCTCCGCCACCACACCCCGACCCCCAAAGTTAGTTTTCGAGAAGCTCCGTGCAGCCGGTTTAGGGAAATTGAATGAAAAATCACCTGTCAAGGAGAAAAAGATGTAATTTCCTTTACGTCTATAAATATCCACCACTTAAAGAGGTTCTAATAAAAGTGTTCACAATGACGTCATTTCTCTTTCTTTTTCAAATTTTCTACAGAGCATTTTCCTTATGACTATTTCTAATGCAGACACCCAAACAAAGGTACAGACATTTTTATTTTTAAGTTGTCTTCCTTTTCTGGCGTTGTGGGCGAATAACAAATATCTGACCTGAACTCCCATGAAAGATGTTTCCTTTCTTTGACTCGTCTATTCCAAAACAACCTTTAGGAGTTCTTACATTGTCTTTATATATTTGAAATAATTGCCCCAGTTTTATGTCCAAAAGAAATAAACAAAACCGCACTTCTCAGTGCATTTTTTTTAAAATCGCATTTCTCATCCTTTATTGAAGGGCTTTGCGATAAACATAAGCTTGCTCTTACTTAACCTAGATGTATTAAAAAAGACAATAAAGAAATATTTTGAGATATGGCATTTACCTACACATAGGCGATAAAGAAATGACTACTACATTGCTGTCGCATCAGAATCTTGATTATCATATGCCTTGAAGCCTACCCAAAATAAATTGAATTAAGAACAAAAGATGCGAGTTTATCATATCGGGGACTAAAAACAAATGTGTCTTTCATGAGTCATAGTAGAGTGTTAAAATTTCAATGTCTATTTCTTTCACAGATCTCTTCCCTATAAAGCAAGCGGAAGTTCATAAGATAGCAACTGTGTAGCCAGAAAAAAAAGAATCTTTAGTTTTGAATTTTGAAGAGTAAAACAAAATGGCCGATCAAAGAAGAACCCGCTTTGATGACCCCAACCGCGGGGACAAGGGTGACACGCCCATCTACCGAATCCCACCCTATTATTACATCCACGTGATGGACCAGAACAGCAACGTGACGCGGATCGAGCTCGGCCCTCAGACTTTCGTCCGCCAGGATAACCAGCGAGTCACGCTCGGCCCCGAGAAGATGATCGTCGTCCCGCCGAGGCACTACTGCACGATCGAGAACCCCGTGTGCCGGGACAAGGACGGCAACGTCGTGGTGGACAGACTCGGACAGACCAAGCTGAAGCACGCAGAGCTGGAGATACGTCTGGCCCAGGACCCGTTCCCGCTCTACCCGGGAGAGGTCCTCAAACACCCTGTCACCGCCCTCACGGTGGTTCAGGCAAACTCGGCTCTGAAGATCCTCGCCATCTTGGATTTCAAGGATGGTGACGTCGAGAGGGCCGCTGGTGACGTCTGGTTGTTTGAAGGGCCAGGCACGTACATTCCGAAGAAGGAGACGGTTGTTCAGGAGACGGTCAGGGCGACGGTCATTGGACCCAACCAGGCCATAAAGCTGAGAGCCACGAAGGAGTTCCAGGACAGGGAGGGGAACCTGCGAGTGACGGGTGAGGAGTGGCTGGTCAAGAAAACAGGGGCGTACCTACCCGGGGTGTTTGAGGAAGTGGTTGACATTGTTAAAGCATACGTGCTGACCGAGACGAAGGCCTTGCACGTTAGGGCTTTAAAGTCTTTCAAGGATGATTTTGGAGTAGAGAGGAAGAACGGCGAAGAATGGCTGATAACAATGAATGACTCCGAGGCGCACATCCCGGGTGTGTACGAGGAAGTCGTGGGAGTGGTGAACATAACAACGCTGACCAACAGGCAGTACGCGGTCATTCTCGATCCGGTCGGAGCCGACGGGAAGCCTCAGCTTGGACAAAAAAAGCTTGTCAGGGGTGAGAAGTCATTTTTCCTCCTGCCCGGCGAAAAGCTGGAAAAGGGGATCCAAAATATCTACATCCTCGGCGAGGATGAAGGGCTCGTGCTCAGAGCTATCGAACAGTTCAAGGACGGGGCCACGCAGCGCAGCCCAGGGGACAGGTGGATGATCCGGGGACCGCTTGAGTATGTGCCTCCCGTGGAGATAGAGGTTGTCATGAAACGAAAGGCCATTCCCCTGGACCTCAACGAGGGCATCTACGTCAGGGACATCAAGACCGGCAAGGTCAGGGCCATCACGGGGTCAACCTACATGATCAAAGAGGACGAGGAGCTGTGGGAGAAGGAGCTGCCCGACACGGTGGAGGAACTCATCGCAAGTGAGAGGGACCCAAAGTCGGAGCGCTACGCCGCAAAAGGTCAGGACGCCAAATCAAAAACCCGCGACAAGACTCGTGTCGTGACCTTCCGGGTTCCCCACAACGCTGCCGTCCAGATCTACGACTACAAGGACAAGAAATCCAGGGTCGTCTTCGGGCCTGAGCTTGTCATGCTTGGCCCTGATGAACAATTTACGGTCCTGAGCCTCTCCGGTGGCAAACCCAAGAAAAACCACGCCATCAAGGCGCTTTGCCTGCTCCTAGGTCCGGACTTCGCTACGGATATCATCACCGTGGAGACAGCTGACCACGCCAGGCTGTCACTGCAACTGGCCTACAACTGGTACTTTGACGTTGCCGGCAAAACCCCCGAAGAGTCGGCGAAGCTGTTTAGCGTCCCGGACTTTGTCGGCGACTCGTGCAAAGCCATCGCCTCGAGGGTCCGAGGCGCGGTCGCTCAGGTCACCTTCGATGATTTCCACAAGAACTCTGCCAAAATTATCCGATCGTCCGTTTTCGGGTTTAAGGACGGAAAAGTTGGATCTCACCTGACGTTCCCCCAAAACAACCTGGTCATCACCAATGTTGACATCCAATCCGTGGAACCCGTGGACCAACGCACCAGAGACTCGCTCCAGAAATCTGTCCAGCTCGCCATCGAGATAACAACGAATTCCCAAGAAGCCACCGCCCGGCATGAGGCTGAACGTCTCGAGCAGGAGGCCAAGGGAAGGCTCGAGCGACAGAAGATCATGGACGAAGCCGAGGCGGAGAAATCACGCAGGGAGCTCCTAGAGCTCCAGGCCAATAGCGCCGCGGTCGAAAGCACCGGCCAGGCTAAGGCCGAGGCCCAGAGCCGCGCTGAGGCGGCCAGGATCGAAGGCGAGGCGGCTGTCCAGCAGGCCAAGCTGAAGGCCGAGGCCCAGACGATTGAGGCCGAGTCCGAGCTCCAGCGCCTCACGCAGGCCAGGACCGCCGAGCTCGCGTATCTGAAGGAGCAAAACACGATGGAGATCGAGAAGACGACAGAGCTGACCACGATAGAGGTCAACAAGTTCAGGCAGATGGTCGAGTCCATCGGCAGCGGCACACTTCTGGCCATGGCCACGGCTGGTCCGGACATGCAGGTCAGGATGCTGCAGGCGCTGGGTCTCAAGTCTACCCTCATAACTGACGGCAGTTGTCCCGTGAACCTGTTCAACACGGCCAGCGGGCTGATCGGAGACCTGGTGCCGAGCAAACGAAGGCGGAGAGAGAAGAAGGAGGAAGAGGAGGAATCCGACACTTATGCGTAGTTGTGAACGACAAAGCTTTTGACGCACGCCGCCGGTTTCAATGCAAAGTTGTCATTGAGTGGAAAAGGGCGAAGGAACAAAAGAGTTTAATTAGAGTATTAATTTATTTTAGGTTAACATTTACGTTCATCAGTGTTTTATATGATAATATAAATGAAATATTAACCAAATTATTCTTTTACTGTGTGAAAATGATTGCTCTTGCACTGTTTTATGACTTATACAAAAATTAATAATGCATTTCTAAATAAAGAGATTTATAGAAAATGAAAGTACATGTATTCTGATATAAAATATTACCAATACTTTGATGAATGTTGTGCTATATTTAATCATGTTCAAAAGTCTGTCTTGACTGAAATCTGCATGCAGTTATGAGAGACTGAATAACTTTAATAGACGTTGGTATTTCTTCATTTTTTGTAAACCTTAAGACTTGTGTTTTGATTTAATGAAGTCCCTCACAAATGACCCCTCTCCCTCAAACCGACCGCAAAATGAATTTTTGTTGCCATAGCTCAAATCATTTTTACACTTTATAATTCATTAAGTGTTCGTTTGCACTGTTATAGGACATCCATGACAAACTTGAAATAAATTCATTAAAAAATATCATGTTCTTTGTAATTTTTAAAGGTGAAGAAAACTAATAATAAAAACGGTTTTCTTGATTATTATATATATGGGCTAGTTTCCGATTGTTTTTTTCAAGTGAAATCATTTTAAATTACATTAAGGTCATTTCAAATCAGTTATTCTGAAACTAAACAAAATATGACGTCTTATCCCCTCACGCTACATCACACAAAGAATGTGTCAATAGGCTTTAATGTACACTGTGCAAGTCTAACATAAGCGGGTAAACCCAATTAACTATCATTCTAGATTACATTAAAAGTAATTTAAAATCAATAATTTTGAAGGTAAACAAAACAATTGCTATCTGCAAATGGCTGCTAAAATTACGAGAGTCGAACGAAAAGAGATTTTTCAAAAATTCCTTCGCCAACATTGCTAAAACATTTTTAGCTACCGTTTGGTGTTTGTTTCAAACAGATAGATGTTATGGTGGGAGAGAAATTGATAAAATGCCAATATTTTTTCGGTTTTTTTTTTATTCTAAAGGATATCCAGAAAACCTTTTCGGTAATTTTTGGTCCCTGCACATTCTCGTGACCTTCTTAACATATTTGCAAAAGACCCGAACCCTCTATCTGGTATGGTTCAGGAGGAGTTGCTGTTCAAAGCTCGAACAGATTGGCCAGACATTTCAAATATATAAACTCAATTTTTTCCAAGGGAAATTGCGTTAAAAACCAATTTCACTATTTATTTCTAGTAAAAATATAATATCCAAGGGGGGAAAACCAATTTCCAAGGTCTTTAGGTTGGCCCTGCCTACGCCACCAAATACCTTGCAAATGATATGCTTTCAGAAGGTTCTGATAAAAAATTTCAACTTCGTTGACTGTCACAGAAAAATCCTCGTGGCGATCACCAATTCCAATCTGGCAGACAGCAGCAGGTGGTGCCTTAGTCTTACGGTTGGTCTCATCTGTTTAAACGGACACCAGTCATAACGAAACATTGTGTGAAAATAAGAGCGGGCTGACGTGTAGGCCAGTCCGACGGTAAGACTCTACTGCCGGCAAACAGTGGTCATGAAACATTGCCATTAAATTAATTTATCTGATAAAAAGTGACACAGGGAACCTTTATATTATGGTACTATAACAACACAACAACACAAAACTATATAAATATATATGAACACGCATGCGCACGCACAAACACACACAACCACATACACGAACTCACACATTTACACACCCACATATGAGTGTGTGTGTGTGTGTTGCGTCTGGGTAATGTTTTAATTGAGTCGTTAAGTAATTGCACATAATTTGTTTTTGAGTGAAAGATTGGCCTGTTTGGATTGCATTAGTTTAAAGAAAGTGACACAAAGAATGCACAATCGTTATGTCATAAAAACATTTGAGTCTGGTGTGTTACGATTGATGGATGTGCAACAACAACAAAAACGGGGGAGGGGGCGCTAAGTTATCTTTAAACATAAATCAACGTGAAATCAGATATGAAAGCAGTTTATTTTAACTATTATATATACATACTATATATAAAGCAAGTACCCGGCTTTATCACGGGTTTTCAATAAGATTTTTAGTAGAAGCGTACAAAACCTGATGTTTGCTTGCAAAAAAGGGTACATTTACCTTAAAGCAATGCGATAGATAACATTTTTGGCAGTTGCAATTGGAGTGTGTACAAAAAATATTTTCCTCTTTGCCCACTCTGGAGCAGAGAACATAAAACTGCCCATGATAAAGCATAGTGTCTGCAAGTCTATACCAGCTGTCCCAAGATACTGGCGCACCAGATATGCCTGCACAATTGTGGTAGTGTGCTTAATAACTTTCCGAGTTTTAATTCTTCTACATACACGGGAAATAGTAGTATAAGTTATTTTCAGTATTTATATAGTTTATATCAGTAAAAAATACATTTGGGCCCCCGGCTCCCAATTAGTGATAATGTGAATCTTTTTTCGCCTGCTACCATCACAGAAGTGTACTCAACTACTTCAAAAAATGTCATGCTTCTACCTACTCGGAAATAGGAGGATTAGTTATTTTTAATTTTTATAAAGCACTAATAAAAGAAAAAAGTTTTTGGGCCCCCGACCCAGGATTTTTAAAATTCTTATTAGTTAATTATCGTCGTGAGAGCCTCCTCAACAACTTCCCAAAAGTTTTATACTTCTACCAACACGCAAAACTGTAGCATACGTTCATTTTTATGTAAGAAAAAATACATTTGAGCCCCGGCCCCCAGGGGAGTGATAATTTTATTTTACTTACACCTCTTACCAATGCGGCTGTGTATTCCTCAACTTCCCAAATTTTCATGCTTCTACCTACACGGCAAATTGGAGAATTAGCAATTTTCAGTTTTTATATAGCTCATTATTTTAGGAAAAAAAAAATTTGGCCCCCCGGCCCCCAGAAAGAAATAATTTAAATATATTTTCGCCTCTTTCCATTGCTGACGTGTATTAAAAAATTTCCTAAAATTTCATGCTTCTGCCTACTCGGGAAATAGGAAAATTAGTGATTTTCATTTGTATATAGCTAATATAAGTAAAAACGTTTTTGGGCCCCCGGCCCCACCTGATTGGGAATTTTAAATGAAACCTGTTTAAGAACCTTCCCCATGTAATATTGTGTAAGTGTACTAAATTTCACGTTATTTTGTTGTCTGGATTTTGTTAATACAGCTCATTAAAGGAAAAAACGTACATTTGGGCCCCCGCCCCCCAATGTGTGAGAATTTTAAGTCTTTTTCGCACTTATTGTTGGGAGAGTGTGCACAATAACTTCCAAAAATTTCATGTTTTTACCTTCACGGTAAATTGGAGAATTAGTGATGAGATGGTTTATAACATAAGAAATAACTACATTTCGGCCCCAGCCCCCCCCTTTCCATAAGTGGTGACTCAAAAATTCTTGTTTGCAAATAATCGTTGGGAAAGTGTACTTAACTTGCCAAAGTTTCATGCTCCTACCTACACGGGAAATAGGAGAATCATTTCTTTTCTGTTTTTATATATTTCATATCATGAAAAAACGACATTTAGGGCCCCGGCCCCCTGAAAGAGATTATTTAAATATATTTTTGCCTGTTACCATTGCGGAAGTGTACTCAGCAATTTCCTAAAATTTCATGCTTCAGCCTACTCGGGAAAAAGTAGAATAAGAGATTTTCAATTTTTATGTAGTTCAAATTAGGGAAAAAAGGGTTTTGGCCCCCCGGCGCCCATGATTGTGAATTTATGGAACAAAACCTGTTTAAGAACCTTTTCCATATAATTTTGTGTTCGTGTATCGAAATTCACTTTATTTGGTTGTCTGGATCGTGAGTTATTAGGGAACAGACAGACAGACAGATGGACAACAAATGCGTCTTATATGTATATACTAGAGGCAAGTACCCGGCTTCTCACGGGTTTGAAATGAGGTTTTCTGTAGAAGCGTACTATACTGTTTATTTCCATGAAGTTAAAGGGTACATTTATCTTAAAGCAGGTCAAACACAATTTCCTATCAGAAAAGCACAGTGTCTGCAATTATATACCAGCAATCCCAAGACTGCACCATCGTGATAGTGTAATTAACAACTTTCATAATTCCCATTATTCCAAATAGTAGAATTAAAGATTTTCAATTTGTATATAGCTTATATGAGTATAAAAAACAACAATATATTTGGGCACCAGGCTCCCAATAAGTGTTATAAATATTTTTTTCGCCTGTTACCATCGCAGAAGTGTACTCAACAACTTTCGAAAATTTCATACTGCTACCTACTCGGACTTAGGAGAAATTGTGGTTTTTAAATTTTATAAACGTTGGCCCCTCATGAGCAGGAGTTTAACATTTTTCTTTGTTAATTTTCGTCGTAAGTGCCTCCTCAACAAATTTCCAAACGTCTATGCTTCTACCGTCACCGAAAATTAGAGAATACGTGATGAGTCTGTTTTTACATAAGAACAAATACATTTGGGCCCTACCCCCCAGGGGAGGGATTTCTTTTTACTCCTCTTACCATTGCGGACATGTATTGCTCAACTTCCCAAAGTATCATGCTTCTACCTCAACGGGAAATAGGAGAAATAGAAATTTTCACTTTTTATATCTCTATTATATAGAAGAAAACTACATTGGGCCCCGGCCCCCGTAGAGAGATAATTTAAATATGTTTTTACCTATTACCATACACCTCATTTAAGGAAAAAAAATACATGTGGGAATACCAGACCCACACTGAATGTGAATTTTAAAAGAATTTTTCTCCATTTTTTGTTGGAAGAGTGTGCTCAATAACTTCCAAAAGTTTGTTTTTTTTACTTATACGGTAAATTTGAGAATTAGAAATAAGACGGTTTTTAATATAAGAAAAAACTAAATTTGGAACCCTAGCACCCAAGAGTGGGATTTTTAAATATCTTTTTTGCAAATTAGCGTCGGTAGAGTGTATTAAACTTTCGTGCTTCTACCTACACGGGAAATAGGAGAATTGGTGATTTTCAATTTTTATATAGCTCATATAGGGAAAAAAACATTTGGGCCCCTGGACCCCAGAAAGTGATAATTTAAATATATTTTCGCCTGTTATAAATTTGGGAAATGTACTAAACAATACCTAAAATTTCATGCTTCTGCCTACTCGGGAAATATGAGAATTAGTTATTTTCAATTTTATATAACTCAAATAACGGGAGAAAAACGCCATTGGGTCCCCGGCCCCAGGAGTGGGAATTTATGGAAAGATTGCCATTATTGTCGTGAGAGTATGCTCAAGAATTTCCAAAAGTTTCATGATCTAACCTACACGGTAAATTTGAGAATTAGTGATGAGTGAGTTTTTAATATAAGAAAAAACTACATTTGGGCCCCCGGCCCCCATTGAGTTGGAAGTTTAAAATTCTTTTTTTGCAAATTAGCGTTAGGAGAGTGTACTTAACAACTTCCCAATGTTTCATTTTTCTACCTACACAGGAAATAGTAGAAAGGGGGATTTTCAGTATTTATATAGCTTAAAAAGTAAAAAAAAAAAAAACTACATTTGGACCCCAGGCTCCCCATGAGTGGGAAGTTTAGAATTGTTTCTCGCAAAATATCGTCGGGTTAGCGTACTTAACAACTTGCCAAAGTTTCATGCTTCTACCTATTCGTAAAATAGGATAATTAGTTATTTTTAGTTTTTATATATAGTTCATATAAGGGAAAAAAACTAAATGTGGGCCCCCAGCCCACAGAAAGAAGTAATTTAAATACATTTTTGCCTGTTACCATTGCAGAAGTGTACTCAACAATTTCCTAAAATTTCATGCTTCTGCCTCCTCGAGAAATAGAAAAATTGTTGATTTTCATTTTTTATGTAGCTCAAATAAGGAAAAAAAATGTTTTTGGGCCCCCGGCGCCCATGAGTGTGAATTTATGGAACGAAACCTATTTAAGAACTTTCCCCATATAATTATGTGTACGTTTACTAAATTTCACAGTAGTGGGTTGTCTGGATCTTGAGTTATTAGGGAACAGACAGACAGTCATCCAGACGGACAACAAATGCGTCTTATATATATACTAGAGGCAAGAACCCGGCTTCGCACGGGTTTTAAATGAGGTTTTCTGTAGAAGCATACTAAACTATTTATTTACATGAAGTAAAAATTAAAAGGGTACATTTATCTTAAAGCAGGTCAAATACAATGGCATATCCGAAAAGCATAGTGTCTGAAATTCTATACCAGCAATCCCAAGACACCATTTAAGACTGACCTAACGTGATAGTATAATTAACAATTTTCCGAAATCCCCTTATTCCAAATAGTAGAAATAAAGATTTTCAATTTTTATATAGCTTATATGAGTAAAAAAGAACAGTATTTTGTGGCACCAGGCTCCCAATAAGTGTTTTTTTTGGGCCTGTTACCATCGCAGAAGTGTACTCAACAACATTCGAAAATTTCAGTAGTGGTTTTTAAATTTTACATAGCCAATGTAAGGAAAAAACATATTTGGGCCGCCGGCCCCACATGAGCAGAAGTTTGAATAATTTTTTTTGGTTAGTTTTCGTCGTGAGTGCCTCCTCAACAAATTTCCAAACTTTTATGCTTCTACCGTCACCGAAAATTAGAGAATACGTGATGAGTCTGTTTTTTATATCAAAATAAATACATTTTGGCCCCGGCCCCCAGGGGGTGATTTCTTTTTACTCCTATTACCATTGCGGATATGTATTGCTCAACTTTTCAAAGTATCATGCTTCTACCTAAACGGGAAATAGAAGAATTAGTAATTTTCGTTCATATAAAGAAGAAAACTACATTGGGCCCCGGCCTCCTTAGAAATATAATTTAAATATGTTTTAATCTGTTACCATTTAGATTTGAAATACAGTTCATTTAAGGAAAAAATACATTTGGGCACAACAGCCCCAACCTGAGTGAGAATTTTTTAAAAACATTTTATCAATTTTTGTTGGGAGAGAGTGCTCAAAAACTTCTAAAAGTTTCTTGTCTTTACGTATACGGTAAGTTTGAGAATTAGAGATAATACGGTTTTTAATGTAAGAAAAAACTACATTTAGGCCCCTAGCCCCCAAGAGTGGGAATTTTAAAAAAAATTTTTTCGAATTAGCGTTAGGAGAGTGTACTTAACAGTTTCGTAAAGTTTCATTCTACTACCTACACGGGAAATAGTCGAATGGGGGATTGATTATCAGTAGTTATATAGCGTATATTAGTAAAAAAAATACGTTTGGGCCCCCGGCTCCCCATGAGTTGGAAGTTTAAAGTTATTTCTCGCAAAATATATTCGGGGTAGCGTACAACAACTTGCCAAAGTTTCTTACTTCTACCTACACGGGAAATAGTAGAATTAGTTATTTTAAATTTTTATATAGCTAATATAGGGGGAAAAACATTTTGGCCCCTGGACCCCAAAAAGTGATAATTGAAATATATTTTCGCCTGCGATAATTTGGGAAATGTACTAAACAATAATCCTAAAATTTCATGCTTGTGACTACCCGGGAAAAAGGAGAATTAGTTATTGTAAATTTTATATAATTCAATTAACGGGGGAAAAATTTTTTTGGGCTCCCGGGCCCCATGAGTGGGAATAGCCATTATTGTCGGGAGAGTATGCTCAAGAATTTCCAAAAGTTTCATGGTTTTACCTACACGGTAAATTTGAGAATTAGTGATGAGTGAGTTTTTAAAATAAGAAAAAATTACATTTGGGCCCCCGGCCCCCAATGAGTGGGAAATTTAAAATTTGTTTATGCAAATCAGCGTTAGGAGAGTGTACTTAACAACTTCCCAAAGTTTCAATCTTCTACCTACACGGGAAATAGTCGAATGGGGGATTTTCAGTAGTTATATAGTGTATATTAGTACAAAAAAACCTACATATGGGCCCCCGGCTCCCCATGAGTGGGAAGTTTAAAATTCTATCGCGCAAAATTTCGTCGGGTAAGCGTTCTTAACAACTTGCCAAAGTTTCATACTTCTACCTACTCGTAAAATAAGATAATTAGTAGATGCAGTTTTTATATATAGTTCATTTTGGGGGGAAAAACTACATTTGGGCCCCCGGCTCCCAGTAAGTGATAATTTAAATATTTGTTTCACCTGTTACTACTGCGGAAGTGTAGTAAACAATTTCCTAAAATTTCATGTTTCTGCCTCCTCGAGAAATAGAAAAATTGTTGATTTTCATTTTTGATACAGCTCAAAAAAGGAAAAAAAGTTTTTGGGCCCCCGGCGCCCATGAGTGTGAATGTATGGAACGAAACCTATTTAAAAACCTTTCCCATATGATTGTGTGTACGTTTACCAAATTTCACTTGACTGGGTTGTCTAGATCTTGAGTTATTAGGGAACAGACAGACAGACGGACAACAAATGCGTCTTATATATATACTAGAGGCAAGTACCCGGCTTCTCACGGGTTTTAAATGAGGTTTTCTGTAGAAGCGAACTGTAATGTCAATTTGCATGAAGTAAAAGAGTACATTTATCTTAAAGCAGGTCAAATGCAATTGTCTATCAGAAAAGCATAGTGTCTGCAATTCTATACCAGCAATCCCAAGACTCTGGCACACCAGTTAAGACTGCACCATCGTGGTAGTGTAATTAACAACTAACCGAATTCCCATTATTCCAAATAGTAGCATTAAAGATTTTCAATTTTAATTTAGCTTATATGAGTAAAAAAACAACAACACAATATTTGGGCACCAGGCTCCAAATAAGTGTTACAAATATTTTATTTCGCCTGTTACCATCGCAGAAGTGTACTCAACAACTTTCGAAAATTTCATACTTCTATCTACTCGGAAATAAGAGAATTAGTGGGTTTTTTTTAAATTTTATAAACGCCAGCCCCACATGAGCAGAGTTTTAAAATTTTGGTTTGTTAATTTTCATCGTGAGTGCCACCTAAACAAATTTCCAAACTTTTAAGCTTCCATTACCGAAAATTAGAGAATATGTAATGAGTCTGTTTTTATATCAGAACAAATAAATTTGGGCCCCGGACCCCAGGGGGTGATTTTTTTTACTCCTCTTACCATTGCAGTTATGTATTTCTCAACTTCCCAAAGTATCATGCTTCTACCTAAACGGGAAATAGGAGGAATATTAATTTTCACTTTTTATATCGCTCATATAAAGAAGAAAACTACATTGGGCCCCGCACCTTTAGAGATATAATTTAAATATGTTTTCAGCTGTTACCATTGGAGATGTGAAATTCAGCTCTTTTAAGGAAAAAATACATGTGGGAACACCAGCCCAACCCTGAATGATAATTTTAAAACAGTTTTTCGCCATTTTTGTTGGGAGAGTGTGCTCAATAACTTCCAAAAGTTTCATTTTTTACGTATACGGTAAATTTGAGAATTAGAGATAAGACGGTTTTTAATTTAAGAAAAACTTACATTTGGCCCCCGGCCCCCAATGAGTTGGAAGTTTGACATTATTTTTCGCAAATTAGCGTCGGTAGAGTGTACTTAACAACTTGCCAAACTTTCATGCTTCTACCTACACGGGAAATAGCAGAATTGGTGATTTTCAATTTTTATATAGCTCATATAGAAAAAAAAACATTTGGGCCCCTGGACCACAGAAAGTGATAATTTAAATATATTTTCGCCTGTTATAATTTGGGTAATGCTCTAAACTATATCCTAAAAGTTCATTCTTCTGCCTACTCGGGAAATAAGAGAATTAGTAATTTTCAATTTTATATACCTGAAATAACGGGGAAAAACGTTTTTGGGCCCCCGGCCACCATGAGTGCGAATTTATGGAACTATTGCTATTATTGTCGGGAGAGTATGCTCAAGAATTTCCAAAAGTTTCATGATTTTACCTATACGTTAAATTTGAGAATTAGTGATGAGTGAGTTTTTAATATAAGAAAAAACTAAATTTGGGCTCCCGGCCCCCACTGAGTGGGAAGTTTAAAATTCTATTTTAAAAATTAGCGTTAGGAGAGTGTACTTAACAACTTCCCAAAATTTCATTCTTCTACACGGGAAATAGTCGAATGGGGGATTTTCAGTATTTTTATAATATATATAAGTAAAAAAAAAAATAACTACATTGGGCCCCCGGCTCCCAGTAAGTCATAATTTAAATATTTTTTCACCTGTTACCACTGCGGGGGTGTACTCATTAATTTGCAGGCCACATATGCTTCCACCTAATCAGAAACCTGATCTTTTTTGAGACATGATTGTATTTCGTTGTCTACATTTTATTAATATAGCCCACTTAAGAAAAAGTACATTTGGGCCCCCGGCACCTCATAAAGGAGAATTTTATTAATTATTTTTTTGTCATTATTGCCAGGACAGTAATTTCCAAAAGTTTCATGTTTTTACGACACGGTACATTGGAGAATTAGGGATAGATGAGTTTAATTCTAATCTAAGAAAAAACAACATTTGGGCCCCCGGCCCCCAATGAGTGGGAAGTTTGTAATTATTTTTTGCAAATTAGCGTTAGGAGAGTGTACTTAACAACTTCCCAAAGTTTCATTCTTCTACCTACACGGGAAATAGTAGAATGGGTGATTTTTAGTATTCATATAGCGTATAAAAGTTTAAAAAAAACCACTACATTTTGGCCCCCGGCTCCCCATGAGTGGGAAGTTAAAAATTGTTTATCGCAAAATATCGTCTGGGTAGCGTACTTAACAACTTACCAAAGTTTCATGCTTCTACCTATCCGTAAAATAGGATAAATAGTGATTTTTTTTGTTTTTATATATAGTTCATATAAGGAAAAAAATTAAATTTGGGCCCCCAGCCCCCAGAAAGAGGTAATTAAAAAATATTTTTGCCCGTTACCATTGCAGAAGTGTACTAAACAATTTCCTAAAATTTCATGCTTCTGCCTCCTCGAGAAATAGAAAAATTGTTGATTTTCATTTTTTATATAGCTCAAATTAGGGAAAAAAAGTTGTTGGGCCCCCGGCGCCCCTGAGTTTGAATTTATGGAACGAAACCTATTTAAGAACCTTCCCCAAATGATTATGTGTACGTTTACCAAATTTCACCTTACTGGGTTGTCTGGATCTTGAGTTATTAGGGAACAGACAGACAGACAGACAGACACACGGACAACAAATGCGTCTTATATATAGATACTAGAGGCAAGTACCCGGCTTCGCACGGGTTTTAAATGAGGTTTTCAGTTGAAGCGTAATATACTGTTTATTTGCATGAAGTAAAAGGGTACATTTATCTTAAAGCAGGTCAAATACTATTGCCTATCAGAAAAGCATAGTGTCTGTAATTCTATACCAGCAATCCCAAGACTCTGGCACACCAGTTAAGACTGCACCATCGTGGTAGTGTGATTAACACTTTCTGAATTCCCATTATTCAAAATAGTAGAATTAAAGATTTTCAATTTTAATATAGCTTATATGAGTAAAAAACAACACTATAATACCATTGCAGTTATGTATTTCTCAACTTCCCAAAGTATCATGCTTCTACCTAAACGGGAAATAGGAGAATTAGTAATTTTCGCTTTTTGTATCGCTCATATAACGAAGAAAACTACATTCGTCCTCGGCCCCTTAGAGAGATAATTTAAATATGTTTTCACCTGTTACCATTATAGATGTGAAACACAGCTCATTTAAGGAAAAAAATACATGTGGGAACACCAGCCCCACCCTGAATGAGAATTTTAAATGATTTTTTCTCCATTTTTGTTGGGAGGGTGTGTGCTCAGTAATTTCCAAAAGTTTCATTTTTTACGTATACGGTAAATTTGAGAATTAGAGATAAGACGGCTTTTAATATAAGAAAAAACTACATTTTGGCCCCTAGCCCCCAAGAGTGGGATTTTTTAAATTCTTTTTTGCAAATTAGCGTCGGTAGAGTGTGCTTAACAACTTGCCAAACTTTCATGCTTCTACCTACACGGGAAATAGGAGAATTTGTCATTTTCAATTTTTATATAGCTCATATTGGGAAAAACATTGGGGCCCCTGGACCCCAGAAAGTAATAATAAAAACATATTTTCGCCTGTTATAATTTGGGTAATGTACTAAACAATATCCTAAAATTTCATGCTTCTGCCTACTCGGGACATAGGATAATTAGTTATTTTCAATTTTATATACCTCAAAGAACGGAGGAAAAACGTTTTTGGGCCCCCGGCCCCTAGATTTGGAATTTATGGAACGATTGTCATTATTGTCGGGAGAGTATGCTCAAGAATTTCCAAGTATCATGATTTCACCTACACGGTAAATTTGAGAATTAATGATGTGTGAGTTTTTAATATAAGAAAAAACTACCTTTGGGCTCCCGGCCCCCAATGAGTGGGAAGTTTAAAATTCTATTTTGCAAATTTGCGTTAGGATAGTGTACTTAACAACTTCCCAAAGTTTCATTCTTCTACCTACACGGGAAATAGTCGAATGGGGGATTTTAAGTATTTATATAGCATTTATTAGTCTTTTTAAAAAAAGTACTGCATTTGGGCCCCCGGCTTACAGTAAGTGATAATTTAAATATTTTTTTCACCTGGTACAACTGCGGGGTTGTACTTATCAATCTTTGTTGAAATACATGCTTCCACATAATCAGAAACCTGATCTTTCTTGAGACGTGATTGTATTTCGTTGTCTACATTTTGGTAATATAGCCCACTTAAGAAAAAGTACATTTGGGCCCCCGGCACCACATAAGTGTGAATTTTTTATTATTTTTTTTTTTTTTGGTCATTATTGCCAGGACAGTAATTTCCAAAAGTGTCATGTTTTTACGACACGGTACATTGGAGAGTTAGTGATGAGTTTGTTTCTAATATAAGAAAAAACAGCATTTGGGCCCCCGGCCCCGAATGAGTGGAAAGTTTGAAATTCTGTTTCTCAAATTAGAGTTAGGAGAGTGTACTTAACAACTTCAAAAAGTTTCATTCTACTACCTACACGTGAAATAGTAGAATGGGTGATTTACAGTATTTATATAGTGTATATAAGTAAAAAAAAAAACTACATTTGGGCCCCTGGCTCCCCACGAGTGGGGAGTTTAAAATTCTTTATTTCAAAATATCGTCGGGTTAGCTTACTTAACAACTTTCCAAAGTTTCATGCTTGTACCTATCCGTAAAATAGGATAATTAGTGATTTTCAGTTTTTATATATAGTTCATATAAGGGAAAAAACTAAATTTGGGCCCCCAGTCCCCAGAAAGAGGTCATTTCAATATATTTTTGCCTGTTACCATTGCAGAAGTATACTCAACAATTTCCTAAAATTTCATGCCTCTGCCTCCTCGAGAAATAGAAAAATTGTTGATTTTCATTTTTTATATAGCTCAAATAAGGAAAAAAAGTTGTTGGGCCCCCCGGCGCCCCTGAGTGTGAATTTATGGAACGAAACCTAATTAAGAACCTTCCCCATATAATTATGTGTACGTTTACCAAATTTCACAGTAGTGGGTTGTCTGGATCTTGAGTTATTAGGGAACAGACAGACAGTCATGCGGACAACAAATGCGTCTTATATATATAAAATATATATATATATAGATATATATATTGATGTTTGTGTCGTCACATGATTTTCATTAAATGACAAACCTGAAGATTGAGTAGTGACGCACGAAACAATTTTATCATAAACATTGACGCATGGGATTCAAGGACGTTCGTATGACACACTTCAAAGAGATATACACAATGTTGTTGCACATCACACAGGGGATCCTAGAGCATCGAGTAATCTCGCCAATGAATTATTCATTCATGCGCATCGTCCTCTCAAAGGAGATTTTTTTTAATTATTTTTTTTTTCATGAGATAGCAAGTTATATTTTAAATCAAAAGATCCATTTTTGTCTCTTTTATTCAGTGCAAAAAATTTCATAATAATCATGATTTTGAATGCGTGTAAAGGAATAAGATCTGTCCAAGGGCATGCAGCAGGGGCGGCACCCGGCCTGTCAGTGGCGTAGTTAGGATAATTTGCGCGGGGGGGGGGGATAAATTATAATTTGTCGTCCCGCCCCTTATTTATTATACTTGTTCAATTAAAACTTATCATTGCAAAGTGACATTGTTGACCCAACTATACCTCTTCGCCTGACGGGGGTATATGCACCGAGCCCCTCCCCACTCCATTTTCCTCTTGCGACCTTCGGTGTGTACAAACTGTACTCCTGAACAGGTCCACGAAAACCCATGGGCCATTTCACCAACATATAATTGAATATTTATAAATTAGAAACGGCCGATAGCCCATTTTATATGTTTAAAATTGTATAGCTATGAAATTGACCCTTGAGATGGACAACTCTATATATTTAAAATTGAAAAGAAAAGAAATAGAACCTGGGGTGAACTATTCTATATGTTTCAAATTATATAGACACGAAATAGAACTTAGAGATGGCCTATTCTATATGTTTATCATACAATTGTATAGACACAAGCTAGAACTTGGAGATGGCCTACTCTATATGTTTACAATTGTATCACAATAGAGGTACCGAGGGATTTGTCGAGTGTTACTTGGCATGGCAATCTAACTCGTGTTTACGCTCATTCCGAGTTGACAAATCCCCCAACTTTGTTTGCTTTGGGTGCCCATGTCCCACATGATATGGGTGGACAATGGCCAACAAGAGACTGATCCAGGCACACGGTATAACGATAGCATATTGGCAGCCTATTGCTAGCGTGGAGCTAAACTATAGCACATGCCTGCATGCACTGGCTACTGTCGTGAAAAGACAATTGCGGCTCTAATTCAAATGAGGTACCCATTAAGTCGAGTTACAGTTATTATTTCTTTAGATTTAATAATTTGTGCGTTTTCAAGTTGTTGTTTTTTAAAAATCAAGCCATGAATAATTGATCAGTGAATTTTTAACAGACCCAACCCCCTTTTTTAACTCTTTTTTTTTTGTTAAATATAATTTACTGTTCTTACGATGCCATCTTTTAAAAAAATAAATATACATATACTAGATTGTGCCGGGGCGCCATGGTGCCTGCGGCGCCCACTTTTTTTAGGGCTCCTACGGCGCCAACCTTTTCAAAAGCCCAACTAACTTGTCCATTTTTTATAAATACGAAATATTAAACTTTCTGAAATGTACGCAAAGTATTCAATAATAGGGGTTGTATTTTGCGCACCGATGCACACCAATGACGTCATCATATTAAATATTTTTAATGCGCTAATCACCACACGATTTTTCAACTAACTGCTGTAGACTGTCGTACATCGTTCCTCAGCGTTCCACATCCAGTGAGTAAGTGAGTGAGTGAGTGACCTGGGACGTGGTGGTCGAGAGGTAGCGCTCTCGACTGTCATACTGATGGTCACGAGTTCGAATCCACACGAAGGTGAGGATTTGTTCTCGGGGCCTGAGGAGTCCCCGAGTCACCCAGCTCCGAATGGGTACCTAACTAGACAATAGTTAGGCGGCTGGGGTAATGCGTGGAACCCCTATAGCCGTGGCCTGTGACCGCTGCATCACTTGCCAACAGATCATCTCTCATGGTCTGTGGACGCAATTATCTTCTACATAGAAGGAGCGTCTGTATATCTAAGATAAGATATTATTTATATCTTGGTTAGGTAGGTGGAGGAACACTAACTGTTACGTTAAATTTTTCATGTAGATTCCCATCCCGTTTGGGTTCATCGCGTTCGGATCGGACAGGATAATTTTTTTTCTGATTGAAGCGGGATATAGAAGAGATCATCTCGAATTTTTCATCTTTCTCTCAGGTATAATCATCGGTACTGGGATTCTAATAGGACTTTTCGTTTAAAAATTTCACTTTTTTTTTTAATGATTTAAAGATTTTTTTTTAAATTTAGATTTGATTAAACAATAACCAACAAAGAAACAAAAACAAGCAAACAAAAACATTTAAGGTAAAGGTCTATCAAAATATTTTAATAAATGATTACAGTAAGAGACAGCAAGATTTTGTATCATAAGAACATTAAAATGTTGAATTCCCAATCAAATATTATTAATGGTTTAAAAAAAAAAATATAGGTGAATATATTTCAAACAATAAATAAATCAAATAAAAATAATTTACTGTACATAATGTCCTTATACTGAAGTGAATTCATTTAGATTCATGTCAGTTTCTGCAAATTTCCTCAGTCTTTAATAGCACAAGAAAATAAAATAATACATTTTTTAGTTTAGAAAAATTGTCCAGATTTCTTCACAATAAATAACAAATTAGTCAACTTGAAGTCCATAAAATTGAAGTCTCGTTTAAGTTGTCAAATAACTTTTCCTTAAAAAAAGACAAGACTTTCCTTCCTCGGCTGACCAGTTGGTTGTCACCACATCGCTGAGACACGAGGCAATCAGTGCCAGAGAGTTTTCGCGAGTGCCCCTCTGAAGCTGATATCGAGATTATTCGTGTCCAAGTGGTGCAGCTGGAATCACACGAACTCGGTGAGAAAATGTCCAGTGGTGTTTTTAAAACATTCCTCCCTTCCTATTGTGTGAATGGCGTGGCTCGGTCACGTGACTGATCAAAGACATCCACAGACGCCGATGTTTTTTTGGTGGAGACTTGTTTTAATTACCAGGCCAATGAGTCCCATCGTCTGTGTTTTGGGAAATATATGATGCTCAAAGCGTTGTTTGAGAACCATGTTGTCCGTTTCCCATCGAAATGTCAAACCCTTCAGTTCTGAGGACTCCATGAGAACGGTGGGAACTGGTCATTGTCCGGCTAACTAGTACTTCAAGTGGTCATAGACGAAATCATTGACTCGAGCTGTCGGCATTGCAGCTTAGCCCCTGAGAAGTTTACTTCGTGGCCACATTTGGACGTACCGGTGAAAGCTTGGTTGGCGGAGAGTACATACTACGTTCATACTTCTATTGGTACTGTTCAGCATACGGCGTAAGTCCCAATATACCAGCCAAGGTTTAAAGAGAGTACTCTTAACTCCAACCAAATATGTATGCTTATCTACGTCGGTTTTCGTATCTGTAATGTATTATGCTGAATAAAAAAAAACGATTTCTTATCTTAAATCGATTTTTAATCCACTTAATCAGGTATCATATCGAGCTGAAATATTGCAGGCACACTCGTGGCGACGATAAAAATTATCTTTCAAAATTTTACATCGATCGAATGTACTGTAATTAAATTAATGAATTTGTAGATTATATCTATGTATCTCTATGTAGCATGTAAATGTTTCTGCTAGTCTGTTGCACGATGCGTATTATATTAAACACACTTTTATACTATATTCTTGTCGCGCGGTGCCTATTTTATTGAACTTTTTCCCTTTCTGTAAATATTTATTGTAGTCTGTAGCGCAGTGCATATTATATTGAACATACTTTAATAATATTTTCCTGTCGCAACACAATCCACATGTATTTTAGCGATCAATTAACCCATGCCCCCAAATATATCAGGAACATATACGTATCAGTGAAATATCAGTCGCAGAACAATTTGATGCAATCATTTTCTCATTGGCTCAACTGTCCATGAGCCAACAATGAAAGTCACGTGGGATGGGTGGGGGCACACAACTGCGTTAGCATCCCGTGTGTTACCTTGTCTGACAGAAGTTTATTGTAGCCATAGGGTAAAATTTTGTTGCTTGATATTCGGGCAACTTAATCTAAGCTAAAACTAAATAAAAGATGGCATTTTTTTTTCCCGGAGGACTTAATTTTTTAAAGGCCCTTTTCTAAGTCATACCAAAGAACTCCTCCAGTTGGTTGTTTGGTTACCTTACACCGTTGAACATTACAAATTGTTGACAGATCCCGATTTTCAATACAGTATTAGATATATCCCATTAACCATCTTTGAAATTATCGAAACAGAGACTATCCATTTCAAAATGAGATTTTTGAAAAATAATGAATGCCCCATAATTTACCTAACAAACTGGAAAAATAACTAACTTAATTAACGTATTAAATAAACATAATAGAAAGAACAAATTAAATAAAATAGAATTTTTAAAAAAAGGAGATTTAGTCTCTATTTTTTTTTTTTAAATAAAAAAACACAAAAACAAACAAAATTAATAAAGAAGGCGTTTAACTTGTTCACCATTCCGAATCATTGATTTTCCCAGGTCTTACTGGTGTCAGAAACACATTTTGTATGTTTCATTATTACTTCCTTATTGACATCCACTGTTGTATGTCTCTGCTACATACCAGCAGCACTAACGTCCATTGAATTCATAATTGATGGGGTTAACAAAGAAAATCATCACAAAGAAAAAAGTGCAGGGGGGACATTGCAAAGTGATCTTTAAATGCTGTGTAAAACTTAACGTGATACAATAGGCTACAAGCTTTAAGCGATGTTAGTTGTGAGTGGCTTTCGTCTATACTGTTGACGATCTCTCTCTCTCTCTCTCTCTCTCTCTCTCTCTCTGTCTCTCTCTCTCTTTCTATCTCTCTCTTTATTATATCTCTCTTTATCTATTTCTCCTATACTTTGTATTTCTCCGTCTCTCACTATATCTATCTCTACTTCTCTTTATGTATCTTTCCCTCCCTCTGTCTTTCTCTCTCTCCTTCATTCGTAGCCCGAGGCTTGGCTCGTTACCCGAGACAAACAAGTTTTGAAGTTTTTCTTCATCACTGGCATTGTTCGTGAACTAAGGCAGTCATAAACCTAAGTTAATGTTGTTTGGCACGACACAATTTATTCCATTTCTCACGCTTCCAATTTCATGTATTATATAAAAGCATTCGTCTGCGTCTGTAATTGTTTTGTTAATGAAAATTATAAGACATTATCTTGATGATAAAGGGCCCTGTATTTAAGTAAAGAAAAGTAGCAGACTGTTTTTGAAGTTAAAGCTCCAAGAGTATGAACTATTTTACCTCCGTATATTCCCAATTCCATAGCACGTTGACGTAACAGCTCCGAGGGTATGAAACACCTTCGTTCCATAGATTCCCCACTCGATATACTTCGCTCTGAGGTCTCCGCCCGCTAACCTTAAAATTATCGAACGCACGCGTGGAATTAAACTGCGCTGATCATAAAATTACAATGCCTAGAAAGCATTTCACCCGATTAAAAAAAAAATGTTGATGACAGTTTTTAAGCAATCTGATGTTTTACGTTCAAGGAAAGGAATGAGTCTACCACGGTCTAAATATAGATTCAAAATGGCGGTAAAAAAACGATAAGCTCATGTGGGCTAGGCTTTTCATTGTGAAACAATGCCACTTATCCTTGACCTCTCGAGATTAGCAAACATTGGTGCCATATTGTACACATTTACATACTTGTATTCTTAAATATCCAAAAGGATGCAAAGTTTTTATTATGTTCACATCACTAGATGGCTGCTAAATAGGGGAAGGGTAAAATTGGTGGGGGGGGGGGTCAGTAGAGTTTAAAATATTTCTTAAAAACGATTTTCTGCTAGACTCACTATAAATATAAAACACTTAAATTTTTCTTTGGGCATTCCGCAAAGAAAGACCGCACATAAAAGTAGATGATGCGTATTATTGTTAATGAAAATTAAATATGTTCACAATCATATTTCCTGCATATATTTCATTTGAGAATTACTCTTCAAAGACAATTTATATTCCTTAACAGACTTAAAGCTAAATTCTCAATATAAAATAACTTTAAATTGTAAAAAAAATATTTTATCTTATGTTTTAAAATTTAAAACAGTTTATTTATATAAAAGGAATGTCACACTTTGCATTTTTTAAAAATTATCACGCAAGTAAAATATTACATTTAATACTAAAGATACACTTCACTATTAAACTTTATTAAAATATAAAATTTCTTCTTAAAAGAAGGGATTTACCAGATTTAAAATTTTGAAATGAGGCCGGAGCCAGATTTGGCCAATTCATGAAGTGAAATGGGACCGGAGCCGGAGTAAGATTTTTTTTAAACGGCCGGATTCATGAATATATCTAAATTAGGGCTCTACCCTCTATTTCACCATTTGAATGAAATATTGCCTGGTGCAAACATGATTGTCAAACCATTCCTGATCCTTCTATATCAGTCCTTCTGGATTGACTTCAGATTTATTAACAACAAACTCAGGAGATACGCATTTCATGCAATTTTGACATAAAACTAATTCAAATGTTTAACAAAATTAAAAAACAAATATTTAAAAGCTATTAAAATTTGATTTTAAGGAAATGAAAAATTGAATTAGAAAAAAGAATGTGTGACATCACACATGGCCGGACACCCCTTCACCCTGTCACAAACTGTCACACTTTTTTACACCCCCCCAAGAGAGTTACGTACTTTATAGACAGCCCCCAAACCATTTTAACAATTCATTTTAACAAAATACCGTCTAAAGACCACACAAGCCATTTTAATATTTAAAAAATAATAAAAAGTGCATTTATAAAAAAAATAATAATAAAAAAGATGTGATCTTTCCTACCCATCACTTCCTTCTCAAATAGGACACTGCAAGCTAAGATAACTTAGCAGTGTGCCTCGACATCTAAACTGTCATCACACAGATAACATGCACTTCTTACACTTGAAAATAAGTAGCAACTGTACAAAAACCTTGTAATGGGGAAAATCTCTTTTCTTTTTTTTTCGTTAAGCCAGCCATGTGATTACCCAAGGTAAGATTTCCATTATATTTTTTCCCCCTTAAAGTGAGTAACAGCGGTATGACGAGCCAAGATAGTGTTACCGCTGACGTATTAGTGTTGTAGAGTGTAAGCAATGTGAGACACAATCCAATCAGTGAAGTATGTGACATCCGTCCCTAAAAATGTGACGATGGTGCTGACGTCACTAGAGGAAATCGCTTAGGTCTGCAGTTTTTTTCTTTCTTCTACAGATAAAAATGAGATTCTCCGTACAACAGCTCACCTGTCTACAAGCATGGACAAACGATGTCTCTAGATGGGCTGCAATCTTCTACACAGTGACTTCTCAAAGTTCCCAATAAGTATGGACACAGGATGAAGTCCCTAGGCGTTCGCTCTTTTGAATCGTTGCATCAAGACTTTGAAACGAATCTCCCAAATTAATTTTAATGTGAAAAATTATCAATTTATAGAAAAAAAAAGCAGACTGTTGTTATTTGATAGAGTATTTAGAATCTAAACATCAAACCCAAACGAGCTTGTTTGTTGAGCATTGATAGTATTAGCGCTGAGAAGAAAGTATTCGTTCATGGGGACATTATGCTTGTATGGTGCATGGAAAACCCATGGGGACATGATGTGTGGATATTACGTTGATAAATAACCCAAATGAAAGTAATGTGTGGAAGATACATGTATTATACAAAGTGACATGATGAGTGGATAAGACAAGGATATACCATTGGAACATTTATGTGTGGATAATACAATAACATGGATAAACCTAAGGTGACATTAAAAGAGGATGAGACATGGTTATAACGTGTGGGTATCAAATGTGGATTGTGCAACTTGGCTCCTGAAGAAGTGTCGCTTGAGTTGCAGAAATTTAGATTTCGTCAAAGTCATGTCCCATACACGACTTTTCCATAGG
This sequence comes from Radix auricularia, assembly GCA_002072015.1. NCBI lineage: Eukaryota > Metazoa > Mollusca > Gastropoda > Lymnaeidae > Radix > Radix auricularia. Next base: position 127,609 of record MUZC01000289.1, on the reverse strand, counting down.
TTAAAGCTCGATCTCTATTTTTATTTTTTTTTTTTTAGATCCCCTATATTAAATTCATTGTCTTGTCGCTCTCTTTCTCTGTCTGTCGTGGTCCCTTCCACGGAAAAACAAAAGTACAAAATTACCCACTTCCCATGATCCTATCGAGGTGAAATTGTGTACATAGACTTGTGTCAACTAACAATGCATTGTATGAACATTTCAGATTGATCGAGTATACGGAATTAAATTAATTAATTTTTAGTTTATCTCAATATTGCGTGTGTAGTCGTCTGCTATAGTGGACCTTCATGGATCACTTGTTTCACTTCAGCCCTCGATGTCACAGAGTCTGTCGCGCGGTGCGTATTATATTGAACATAATCAATACTTTTAGTTATGTCTCATATATAAGGGACTTATATTTTTTTTAAAAACCTTACTTTTCGGGTTATTTAATCATAATGTGATTTTTTGATACTCATGGTTCCCAAGTACGTTGAAGGTGTTATTCAGTTGTTTTTTGGTTTCATTTTGAATAGCTTAAACATGAATAGCGTGTAGCACCGTCATCGTTCTTTCAGTGATGACTAGTCAAGGGAAGGAGAGAAATTGTTGACCGGCTTTCTTTCCGTGACTTGTTTAAACTCACCTTCGTCTCAACGCCACTTGAGTCCACAAGCTCAATGCGCGTTAACAAATTATTCTTCGACCCACGCGAGATATCTATCGGCTAAGAGGGTGCATCGTGTATCGCTAGCGTACAGCCGCGCGCAAAACTGAACGTAAATCGATGCGTAATAACCGGGGCTCCACCGGGGAATTAGCACTGCGACTAAATGTTTGGTCGATGGGAGTCTTGCCCTAAAAAACCGATCTGCGAGTCTCTTGCCATCAAACGTTAGCCATTCGTATAGGCGAATATCTCCTACCTTTGTGAGGGAGGAGAAGTCTGCTATCTGGTGACGAATGTCTGACATCTGTGGGTGAACACTTGCCACCCTTGTGGGAGAATGTCTGCCATCTTTTTGAGAAAATGTGTGCCATCAGTGAGTTAATGTATGCTATCTTTTTAAGATAGTGTCTGCCAACTATGTGGGTGAATGTCTGCCAACTATGTGGGTGAATGTCTGCCAACTATGTGGGTGAATGTCTGCCAACTATGTGGGTGAATGTCTGCCCAACTTGCGGTTGAATGACTGCCATTCTTGTAACCGAATGTCTGCCATTAAAATTTCTAGGCGAATTTCTGCCACAGTTGTGGGCTAATTTCTTCCATCCTTGCGAGGAAAAGTTTCATAATGCTAATATATTTGATCTGCCACAGAAATTAAAAATTCTTGCAGCTTCCGGTATTTATTCGATGAGATTTCTGAGAACTCGAGACTAGAAGAAGGAAGACTTAGTTTTTGTTAACAAGGCTGATGAAGATTTTTTAGTAGTGGGGAAGTGAGGTGGTCGGTCCGAAGGATTACGTGTTATAAGTCAAGTTGAGATTTTCGGTCTAGAAACAAGACAAATTTGCGTTGAAAAAATGGGCAGGTGGTGGATGAAATGGCGCTACGCCAGGGAGAGTTCTTAATCTAGATGCTACACAGAAGGTATCAGCTAGTTAGCGATTGGTAAATTATAAGGATTTCAACGGGAATTTAATGATTGTGTTTCAGGTGATTTAGTT
>MUZC01000289.1:88971-125843 GCA_002072015.1 Radix auricularia | reverse complement strand
GGGGGGGGGGGACTTATTGCGAATTTTTGGGTTGGTTTTGGCTAAGGTATATGTCGTGGATTAGAGGTTTGTAAATAAAGAACTAAGTAAAAGTAAATCAAGAACTAAGTAAAAATAAGTTGTTCAGTTATAAGTAAGTTATAGAAATTTATGTATCAATATGAACGTAGCCGTCCTCCTAAAAAAAACATTAAAAAAACCGCTGTCGACAGTGACGTAGCACATGTGTGGATTGGGGGGGGGGTCCCTAAGGTACGCTAAACTTATCGTTAAATGGGTGCGGGGGTCCCAAACATGTTGGATAAAAATAAAAAAAAAACAACCTGAAGTACGTCATAGTCATCTGGAGATTACACTGCCATCTGTTCATCGGCAATAAGTTAGGGGGCGAATCATGCACACTTTACTGCCATCTGTTCATCGGCAATAAGTTAGGGGGCGAATCATGCACACTTTACTGCCATCTGTTCATCGGCAAAAAGTTAGGGGGCGAATCATGCACACTTTAATGCCATCTGTTCATCGGCAAAAAGTTAGGGGGCGAATCATGCACACTTTACTGCCATCTGTTCATCGGCAAAAAGTTAGGGGGTGAATCATGCACACTTTACTGCCATCTGTTCATCGGCAAAAAGTTAGGGGGCGAATCATGCACACTTTACTGCCATCTGTTCATCGGGGCAAAAAGTTAGGGGGCGAATCATGCACACTTTACTGCCATCTGTTCATCGGCTAAAAGTTAGGGGGCGAATCATGCACACTTTACTCCCATCTGTTCATCGGCAAAAAGTTAGGGGGCGAATCATGCACACTTTACTGCCATCTGTTCATCGGCAAAAAGTTAGGGGGCGAATCATGCAAACTTTGCTGACAACCCGTGATACGCCACTGGCTGACAGGGGGGGGGGGGTCAACCACCACGAAAGGCAACGTTAACCACATAAATTAATCCACTTCTCAGGTATTCGTTGTATCATCTTATCCCTTATAAGCTCGAGGCTATTTTCACCACGTTGCTCAGGAAGCTAAGGCCGGAGAAGAGAGTCACGTGTCACATAACACGGGAAGTCAGTTATCTGTAAACAATGCTTCGTCTCTCCTGGCACATTTCTTCCACCATCTTAAGATTTCTCTATTATATTTACGTCTCTCGCGGGGTTTTGGTTTAGAGAGTGCCCCGAAGTTGAGACCGACTGATGAGATGATGATGGTGATGTTTACATCATGGGCAGGTAACTCGGATGAAACCGGATCGCTCGTTAACGCATTTGAGCAGCGGCATGCGATGAACTTTCACAGAGGATTATCGTGATTTAATAATTTTTTTTTATCCATTTCCTGTAGATTACCATTCATTAATAACACATTTTCTCTCAAGCATGCCATAATTTGTAAGATGATATTTTACGATTTGAAAAAAACAACAACAACATATTACGTTATAATTTTAATAGTTTTAAAATGCGAATAGCTAATACATATATACATAACTTTATATATAGATAACATGTATCCATCTATCCTTCTGTCCCTCCATCCATACATCGATCCATCCATACATTCATTCTTCCATCTGTCCAGCCATCCATTCACCAATCCGTCCTTCCATCCATCCAACCATCCGTCTGTCTGTCTATTTGCCTGCCCGTCTGTGTGTCTATGTGTATCGGTGTATCATAAAATTAATGCCAGTGCCACCATTCTCCCAATGACTACTACATTTTCACCACCACCATTCTGATCCCATTAAAACCAATACACTAATCGATCAAACAATATATTTTTTAGATACATTTTTTATCAATCAGCCTGTTTATGAAGATCATTGTAGGAAATCAATACGCAGTTTGTGCTATGCGCAAAGATCACGCTATTGAGGAAACTATTTTCTTCACGCTTCACTGAAACACCCGCCCACCACCACCCAAACCCACCCTTAAATATCATACAGCAGCCAACACACCCTTAAATATCATACAGCAGCCAATGACAAAAATCCAAGGAACTTACATTCAATTCGTTTTTATTTTTATTTTATTTAAAAAACAAAAACAAAACAAAAACATTCCCATTAATGTCAACAGACTCGTAAATTATCGGTTATTTCCCGGGCCCATCTCCCCAACCATTAGCCCTCCCCCTAGCCCACCAGTTTATAGATGCATGCCCTTCGATCCACTGTTTGCTGTTAAGACATGTCTTCTCCACTTCTACGAGGATTTTTTAATTTTATTATTTCACGACACGCTTCAATGTGCTGACTTTTGTTGACTTCTTTTAGTTGGTTATTGTTTTTTTTTTTTTTAAATTATTTATTCTTTCAATGGCTCCTTATCCTTCAAAATCGTGTCAGACAATCTGTGGATTTTTATTTTTTTCTTGCTCCAACCATCTATCAACCAACCATGCATGCATCCGTTCGTCCATACAGGCCTCCATTTATTCGTCAATACATTCATCTATACGTCTTCCATTCATTTATCCAACCATTTGATTTCTGCATCATACCTGTATGATTCCTGCATCCATCCATCCCTTCATTTGTATATCCCCATTCATCCATCTATCAAAATTTCCATTACTTTATGCATCAATCCCAGCAATTCTACATACATCCATCAATCCATCCACCCATCCATCTATCCATCCATCCATCCATTCATTCATCCATCCATACGCACACGAATGCATGCATACATACATACATAGATACATACATACAAACATACACACACACATACACACATACACACACACACACACACACACACACAAGCACACGCACACGCGTAAAAAGTTATCTTTGTTCCACAATGACTGATTTAATTAAGAGTGCACATTTGTGACATATTACCATAGTACAAGATATAACAAATAATTTAAATTTTGATAACATAATACAAGAGTTTCTATCATGAAATAGAGGTAAGTAAATTTTTATATATAGACATGTATACGTACTAATGTATACAAGTTCTTTGTTTATATAAAAAACATATTTATCAATAAAAAATAAAATCAAATTAATTGGTCATGTTTTATTGAGTGTAAATTTTGAATATGTTTAGGGGGGGTGGGGTAAAGGGGGCGGAGGCTGCGACCTCAATAATTTTCTTGTGGCCTGTTTCAAATCAATTTTGTTCACAATCAAGTGTTTTTAGTATAAGGTTAAACTCTAATATCGTAACACGCGTGAAGCCTTGTAAAACTTCAGTAAATAAAGTGTCGATAATCATATATTTAGGTGACTATGTTATTTATATGTGGGCGTTTTGTTGTGACGTCAAATGTCTGACCCCCCCCTCGAGGTGCGTGACGTCCTTTATGGACCATCCTTAAAAGGACAGCAAATCGGAGACCGCCCCGGGCGGCAAAGGTTCTAGCTACGCCACAGACTCCAACTGATATATATATATATATATATATAAAAATTCTTCAAGTTTTCTTTATGCTCCATCAAATTGGACTCCATCCCTCCCTACCGTATGCGGAATGACGTTTCTACATTCCCGTCTTGTAGAAATCAAGGTAAGAAATCTAGAAACGCTTCGCTGCCCTGTCATCAAAGAAAGAAGAAAAAAAAAGCCGATTCTTATTAATAAATAAAGTGGTTGACTTTCAGACAATTCTGTTTGTAGCTGCAACTCTCTACCTTCCCCCTCTCTACCCCTATACACCACTGCCTCAATTAAGGTCCCGTTCAAACATGCCCGAACATGGTTAATTATTCAGCTGTTCCTGAGGTCAAGGACACTTGACTCCACACGAATACAATTACCGGTTTGTTGCTTTTGTGGCGGGAACGGCTGACTGACTGATCAGTTCGTTTCCAACACCAGCTTTGGTCAACCATATGCCTACAGTGGTTGGAGCAAAAGTCCAGATAACTCAAGCTTCTGGACACGGGATGGACAATTTTGACATTTCAGTACTAACATACAGTGAAAGAGTGACATTATTAGTTACATTGCAAAATCTAGAAAAAAAAAAGAGAATAGAAGAACAATGAGCAGAGGAGTAATAATGCTTATGAAATTAAATTAAAATGTATAATCATGAAAAATTTTCAGTACAACACTCAAATAGCTATAAGGATGAAAATATAGAACATTTTCTTGTTTCATTCGCGAAAATAAACACATAGAAATCCTTCTTTTCATCTAACGTTCGGGAGCAGATGGGTTGCCTAAGTAACAAGGAAAAGTAACACGCTAGCAATATTTAAAACTCTAATAAGATGCAAGACTAAAAACGGGCTATTAATAAGCCGAGGCCGCAATACTCCTCTCAATATAACGGACGCTTCAAAATATAAATTCAGATAAGATTATTTAAGATAAGTTAAGATGCGATAGATAGAAATAAAAAGCAACAAGAAATGTTTATACAAATCTTCATTTTTGTTTAACTAAAACATATACAGCTCCCGTCTACGGAAAAGTCAATAGTCACCCTAAATGTGGTCTTGTTAATTTTGTTATTGAGAACTTAAAAAGTGCCGACAGCCACCCCTATACGTAAAGCGCTACCTTTCAAAAGCACTAAATTGGAGAAACGAAACACATATTTAACGGGACAGTTTATGATATGGACTGCAATGTCTTCGTCTCACTCTCTTTCTTTCTTTCTCTCCCTCTATTTCTAGGTCTCTCAATCTATCTGTTTTCTCTCTCCCTCTTTCTCTCTCTCTCTCTGTCTCTCTCTCTCTTTCTAATCAAAATAGGAATTATACATACTGTATAGGAATTATCATAATATGAATTATTTATTTATGAATTATGTGGTATAGGAATTATTAGTATAGGAATAATCAGTCTGCTAATATTCAGTATAGTAATTCAATGACATTTAAACCTTTGATCAGCTTACATGACAGATGTGAAAGAATCACGAAAATGCGAGAGCGAGACAGTCACGTGACAAGAAACATGATAGCAATACGGGAATATGTGAGCAGACGGCATGTAGGCGGAATGTACCTACAGTGCATGTTCTCACGATGACCTTGAGACAGCGGTAACAAATTTTATCATGGTGAGGGCCGTATCAGTGAGCCAATAAATTTCCAAAGGGGTCACTTAAAAAGTGACCTAAGCTCAATCAAAAACATGTTCACTTTATTATAAATTTATTGAAGGGATTTGGTGAATTAGTGGCCGCCGCTCAAGATTGGCAACTGTGGAGATCGTTATCTGTTGATGTGTCCATGCGCTTCCCCCCCCCCCACGACCACAACGGTCACGGCACTGATGATGATTGATGTTTTCCAATTCTTTTCTGTCTTCCCCAGGCCGCCAGATACCCCATTGCGGTCTGCATCTAGCCCGCAGGCCGTAGTTCGCCAACCCTTGACCAAACGCAAATAAAAAAAAAAAAAAAGCACAGCAAGTAATATAGGATCACAGAAAAGCTGTTCTGTTTCTAAGTGTATTTTTTATTACATCAAAATCCCGTGGAGCACTAGCTGGCATATGGCGACGCACTTTAAGCACGGTTGCACTTCTGGAAAGGGAAAATTTACCCTCAGGCCAGGAGACATGTCCAAGTAGTGAATACTGACTACAGTACATCTTTCGGACTGTTCCCTCTAGCCTGGCATTCATTACCTCTGGTCTGATCCGTTGCTGGTTTATTCCCAGTGTACTCATGGGGAACGGACCCGCTGTAATTGGAGGGAGGGAGAAGTAGGAGTCGGGAATATGAGGTCAATCAATAACGATAAAATTTAATAAAGAAGAAAAGACAGAACTATTAAAAGGACCCTTCGACGAAACACTTTCATCAGACAAAAGATAAAATAAAAACGATCGTTTGTATGACCTTTTGATGCATTATTACTATCAAGCTTTGTTCTTTCTTCTCAGCTCTTTCACTTTTACAAGCTGCTTTTGTCTCGTTGCTTCATCTCCTGGCTTTACTGTGGTCTGTTTGTTTTAAATGCTGTAGCGAAGGTTTTCAGTCCTTTGTCCAGTGAGTCAAACTTTCCTTTCACATTGAATTCCTGCCGTACGTGGACGCGTGTCATTCATACGTTACCTTTCATAAATCCAAAGTAACTTTAATCAGCAATATCTAAACACAGCGTCGATAGAGGTTAGAAGTTGGAGATGTGGGGGCAGAAATAGCGGCCTTATCTTTTTTTCTTCTCTTTTTTTTTCAAAGAGGCTGTCATAGTTCACGGAGAGAGAAATATTCTAAGTATTGAAAGATGGTGTTTGGAAAAGCTGCCTGCATAAACACATTTATAAGAATATCCATGACCCCCCCTGTCACGGTTAGATGTTATGGTGTGAGAATGACTGAGCGAAAATGTAGGGTGAATGATAAACAAAGCGTGAACACCCGTGGACTTGAATACTCGCTCACCGGGTGTTCACAGGGGAGTGTGTAGGGATGTCAGGTGAGAGTGTCAAGGAGGGAACAGTGTGTATTAAGCAGGCAGAGGGACGAGTGTTGAGTGTGGACCAGGACTGTCCTGTTTTATCGATATGTTGAGAGAGAGACAAACACAGTGAATGTATTCTATGATAGCTACTACACTGTATTGCTATGGATATAGATATGTCTATATATACTGTAAATAAACGTCATTTTCTCTGTTGAGTCAAGTCTCGTGAATACTTTTACCACACTACTGTACGCCTGATGTTATATCTGTGGTCAAAACGGGTGGACCTAAAAATCCCCCTAGACAGCGAGTCCGCCACACCCCCCCGTCACAATGTCAATAAGTAAAAGGGCATCTTGTAAGACTTAGTTACACCACTGGCTCTTTGTACTTGTGATTCAGCCAAAGGACGTATCTGGTTATTACCAGCGAGCAACGCGGGACGCGTCATTTTGTAACGTGCGCCACAGAGTGTTGAACGTCAGACGGGGCACGCTCCTGGTGTTTTGCATCATTTAAAGACTCTGGGGACCACACCACCCATTACACTTATCCAGGATTTATCATCACAGTATGCATATCCATATTATAATGACGATCGTGAAAACTTCTCATCTGTGTCTTAATGAAGCAGAATTAAAATAACAATTTCCAAATACATGTAGATATATTCTACATATTTTTTTTAAAAATTGTCCTTTTTTTTCATTTACCTTTTACTCATCAATTTTGCACCCATAAATTTAATTCTTTATTGATTTACTCATCCTCTCATCTTACCACAAAACGATTTTTTTCAACATCGCCAAAATTGGTGACTCAAATAGGAAACTAGTAGACCGCCTCCCTTCCACTTCGTAATGTAGACAATGGGTCTAGATTTGTTGACCATTAGGACCCGGTGTCGAGTTTTAGAATAAAAATGAAAAAAATATATTTTCAAGTAAAAACTGTGATGCCTTATAATGAAATTACTTAACTTTGCGCCATCGGGCACCGGATCGTTGTATGATGTCTGCCGGTGTTAACGTGGACGCAAAGAGCAGATTGCGCCCGCGGCCGAGTTTGGAAGTTTACGATGTAAATAAAACAGCATACGTGATATACATTGAAGGTGAATTTGGATAGTGTGGCTCTGAAGGCAGGTTCTCAGCTTATTCTCATTGTAGGATCATTCCTAGAATTGCAAAAAATTATGATTTAAATAAAAGTGTCTAGAAGCCTAGGAAAGACAATTTTAGATAATCCGATTTTAAACGCAGTTTGCTTTATTGTATATAGTTGAAATAGTGGCACGCACGTGATGTATTAATAGAACACAGCAGTTGAGACGGATAGAATGAAAGTTTGAGCCTTATAAATCCTGAGTCCTAACAAAGCAAGAGTTTCAGGTTTGGTCATGGAATGGTCGCATTGTCAAGGGAGATAGTTTGCTCAGACGTTTGGTTCGTGTTAGTAAAAAAAAGGTGGAGGTTGGAAATGTCTTGCCCTTTCTCGGTGAGCACCAATCGTAGCTACGCCCTTGGTTTTATAGAAACAATAAGCCGTTTTTTTTTTCCGCAACAGTTGCTATAAATATTTGGTATCATGATGCCGACTTTTAAACACTACAAACTACTATCATTTAATGACCCGGAAGTAATTTATATCAATGTATTAGAGCCATTTCCGGTTTCTGGTTGTCGCTGAGAAACAAATATAAGTTCCATGATTGGCAATCTTTGCTGCCCACTGATTGGCTATCTTCTTGGCTTGATTTTAAATCTCTTATTGAATTGCGTCACAGAATTACCCTCTTCATCTTACTTTTGCTTAACATCCAGCAATCTTCCGATGAGACATGCTCTAAGCCTATCATGTTTCTCAAGATCTCGCCAGATTGATAGCGTCACCGACGCCGCGTTGATGCGGGGCGTCCTGTTTCAACCTAATCGAATCCAGTCATCTGTACTTTGTTCCGATTCTCCGTTTGAAGTTAAAGTGCAGGGATTAGTCCAGGGCGATGCCATAGTGAATCGATACCGTGCCACGTGGAATTGCGCCAGGCGACAGATGCTGGATTATTAAGATGGGCGTAGGTCATCTACGGAAGTTCACAAGATGAAAGAGCAAAAAGTGCTAAAGAAAAAAACAACCGAAAGCTGTGAGGGATGCATGCACCAGATGATCAAATACAAGTTAGACTCCTAGATAAAGGGTATGAAAGCATCCAGATATCTTTGAATGGAAAAATATCCGAACTTTAACATAAATATGCTATAAATGTAAAATTAAAAATTCAAGAGGAGTGGGATGGAAGAGCAGGGTGATGACAGAGCCGGGAGTTTGAAGAGCAGTGAGATGCAAGAGTCGGATAATGGAAGAGCCGGTTGATAAAAGAACACAGCGAAAATAAGAGCAGGGCGTTGGAAGGGCCGGTTAATGAAAGAACAGGGCGTCTGAATAGAATGGTGAAGGGGCGGGCGATGAAAGAGAAAGCGATGAAAACGAAGGACTTTGAAAGAGGACGGGGTACAAACTACGTGATGCAGGAGAGCAGATGTTAGAGCCTCTATCTGAATAGCCATCTCGGTATTATTGTTTTTGTCTTAGTTTCAATTATTATCCCATTAGTATTTTAAGTTCATTCATTTTCCCAGTAGCTATTTATTTTCAATGTTCATCCTCTGCATATACGTTTCCTTTAATTACCCAGTAAGGTCCTACGTTTTGAAACTCCCATCCCGTTCCACTATTTCCCTACCATTTCATACTGACTATTACGACTGGACGCTAGTCCAAGATATGTGTTCGCTTCCAACTCCTGAAATAAAAGCTATTTTTAAATTTAAAAAAAAAAATGGTTTACCACTATAAAGTCTGTTACCCCCTATAGTGTTTCCTGTAAGATACCTGTTTATACGTACATGTATATTGACTTTGCTCGACGGAAGCTGAACCATTCTGAAAGATTTGCTATAACTGCTAAAAATATAATAAATTTGATGTTGCGTCTATTGATCCAGTCCATTGATCTGGATAAAAGGTCCCGGAGAAATACAAGGCCCTAATTCTTCCCACTCGGAGGTAATATGACACACGACAGGATATGACAATCACGTGACTTTGGGCGTGCGTGTCAATGAATAAGGGGTCATCCAGTGTATCGGTATTTCGTTTATAATGTGTACCCATTCAGCTAAATGTGATGCTACGATTTATAGCAGATCATTTGGGTAGAACGAGGCCACTACGTGATGCTAAGATATACGGCATATGAGTTAGGTAGAGCGAGATGTTATGCTATTGGTCAGATTCGTTGGGTAGGGCAGGATGCTATCCTATTGGTCAGATTCGTTGGGTAGGGCAGGATGTTATGCTATTGGTCAGATTGGTTGGGTAGGGAAGGATGTTATGCTATTTGTCATATTGGTTGGGTAGGGCAGAATGCCATGCAATTGGTCAGTTTACTTGGTTAGGGCACGATACTATGCTATTGGCCTGATTGGTTGGATAGGGCAGGATGCTATCCTATTGGTCAGATTAGTTAGGTAGGGCAGGATGCTATGCTATTGGTCAATTTGGTTGGGTAGGGCAGGATGCTATGCTATTGGTCAGATTAGTTGGGTAGGACAGGGTGCTATGCTATTGGTCAGATTAGTTGGGTAGGGCAGGATGCTATGCTATTGGTCAATTTGGTTGGGTAGGGCAGGGTGCTATGCTATTGGTCAGATTAGTTGGGTAGGGCAGGATTCTATGCTATTGGTCACAAAATATACGGGACGATAAAATCATTGAGACAGGAAATGCATTGTCCCTCCTGTAATACCTTGTCCCCCTTGGTAAAGACCAGTGTTCTGATTAAAAGTTCAAATAATCTTTCAATATTTTAAATTAAATATCTGACAAACTATCCAGGGGGGGACAATTAATGATAAAACCCTCAAAAATAAAATTGATGGGCAATCTTCTTATATCAATTTTTGTTCACATTAAAATCAAGTTTTGTTGACATCAAGTTTTGTTGACATCAAGTTTTGTTGACATCAGGTTTTGTTGACATCAGGTTGTGTTGACATAAAGTTTTGTTGACATCAGGTTTTGCTGACATCAGGTTTTGTTGAAATCAATCTTTCTTTGCACCAAATTTTCTTTGTATTGACACCTCTGTTCTGATTAACGTTTGTTTGTTTCATTCTCTCGGAAATAAATACTCACCCATTTTCTCTCATCCGAAGCTGAAACGAGAATTGATTAGGTTTACAGTCCATGAATGACTTATGCTATTTGGACCCCCCCCCCCTTTTTTTTCCCCTTGTCCCACGCTATCAGAAAAAGTTAGACCCCATCAAATATAACGTCACAAAGCTTAGCCCTTCCCCCTTCCCATAAAAGCCCTTATTTCCTATTTGAAAATGAGCACGTTTCGAATCACTTTATTGTCATTGTAGTATGTAATTCGTGTAAGGCTGCACTCTAATATCGTAACACGCGTGAAGCCATTTAAAACGTCATTAAATGAAACGTGAACCATCAATTATTTAAGTGGAACTTTTATTTAAAGGTAGCGCGTCTAGATGTGATGTCACAGTTTTTAATCACCCCACATCCCCTTGTCAAACATCGTCACAAATGTGTGACCCCACACCCTAACCCCACTCCCCCTTATCAAACATCGTCACAAATGTGTGACCCCACACCCAAACCCCACTCCCCCTTGTCAAACATCGTCACAAATGTGTGACCCCACACCCAAAACCAAGTTTGTGACGTCATATATGAACTGCCATTTATCAAATTTGGTGTCTTCTCTGCCAGGCTTCTCCTCACTTGTAGACACGTACATGTCAAAATTTGCGTTTACTCCGTTGAAGGCTATTGAGATGAAAGAGCTTTGTGTTGGAACTGTGTTGAATTTCTTTAATCTCCGGCATCAAAAATTGTTATTATTCAATTTTTAAAAGATTACTCTTGAGCTGAGTCTTTGAAATATTGTTTACACAAAAGTTTTTTTTTTAATACCAACAAAATATGCTGTTTAATTTGAAAGTCAGCATGTGTTGGATCTCGAAATATACACGTTGTCTGCCCCCACATACATACACACACATACACTCACACATACACACACACTTACACACAGACATACACTCACACATACACTCACACATACACACACATACACATACCCTTACACACACATACACTCACACATACACACACATACACACACATACACTCACACATACACACACATACACTCACACATACACACGCATACACACACATACACACATAAACTCACACATACACACACATACACAAATACACACACACACACATACACACACTTTTCTTTTGATACAGTCCTTGATGTGACATGTTAATACAGAAATTCATCTCATTTTGTGGTATTTCTAAAAGTTTATCTTTAAAAAAAATCAAAGGAATGGTAGAAACAATTGTTGTTTGATGCAGAGGCGTAACTATGGTTGTTGTCACCCTTTGCGGTAGCTCATGGTGTCCCCCCCCTGACGACTTACTACAAAGACTGACTCCGAGTCTGCCAGTGCCCAATATGAGGAACATATCGAATTTTAGACTTTGGAGTCACCGTTCCTGAAGGTGTCCCCCGGTGCCGTCCACACTCCCCCCCCCCCCCCGCGTGACGCCTCAGTTTGATTGTTGTTGCTTTCTTTCTTGTTTTTCTCTTTCGAGTTTCTTTATGAGTTATTAAGTTGAATTCATAAAAGAAATACCCCGCCCCATAATATTGTCACAATTGGTAGTTATTTTCTCTTGTCCCGAGTCAACCATTTGACTTATCACTCCTGCTCTGTTAGCCTTGTGGGTTTTGACCCGTGGGCAATGTTCGCTTAAAGCTGCACGACCGGGAAGGTATCTGACGTCACCGCGCAGCAAATTTGGTAAAATTATGCACACAAAAAGTGGATGATGTTCCCTCTATGTTTTGTTCATCCGTGTGCAAAGTAAGAAAATTCTTATGCAAAGTTGAGGAGCCCGGCAGTAAAATATTTAATTACAGAATGACCATGCGGGCCAATAAATGACGTAGTTACCTTCGTGTCAGGACCGTTGTTTACGAGCTGTCCGGCACTGCGGGTGGTGAATTTCATCAAAAGACCACCCCCCCCCCCGTGCCACATATTCTACCACCCCCTCCCGTGTATAGCAAAGGTCGACTGATTAGGGAATGAATCAACTCCACCGTCGTGTGGACATCTGCCAAATCTGACATGGACCACGCGGGGTTGTATTTCCTTTATTGATAGGGCAGGGGAGTGTGGGGGTGGGTTGGAGTGTCGTGGGGAATAGAAGTGGAGGCTGTGGTCGGGGGATGAAGTGGTTTCAGTGGTGGTCTTGTGGGGTTGGGTGTGAGGTGGTTTCTTCAAAATTGTTGTGGCATTGGTATTGTAATAGCTTGTGAGTTAGGGTTAGGGTATACATCACTCCGTAAATAAAGCAGATATGGAATAGTGATATGATTATTGGTGTTTGGTCAGGGGTCGGCAACCTGCGGCTCTTTCGATCTCAATTTGCGGCTCCTCAGTTCCGTGCGTAAATAAAAATAATTATATCATTTTGTGGGGGCCGCGGTGGTCGAGTGGCAAACGCGCTCGACTGGCGTTCCGATTGTCACGAGCTCGAATCCATGGGAAGCCATGGACCCGCTCCCGGGGCCAGGGCGTCTCCGAGTTCCACCCAGCCCCAACTGGGCGAAAAGCGGCGGGGTAATGCGTGGAACCCTTAGCCGTGGCATGCGAGCGCTCCATCATTTGCCAAAAAAAAAAAAAAAAAACCTGCTGCCTTACAGATGATCTTGGCTGACCAAAGGCTATGAAAGCAAATCCAGAAAATACAGCAGTCTGAACTCGGAGACCACGGGCCAATTGGCGCAAAACTCGTGGCACGCAAAACTCAATATTCAATATTGAGGACGAAGAAGAAGATATCATTTTGTTTAAAAAAAAATGTTAGTGGCCCATTTTAAAATAAAATTGAAAAAATATTTAAATATTAAAAAACAAGAAATTCTGTAAATTGTAAAATTTGGCTATTTCGTCTTAAAAGGTCGCCGACCCCTAGGTTTTCGGTATACATCGCTATGTCAGTACGCAAGACATGTGGTTAGTGTTTGCATTACTGGTGTTAAGGTAACGAGTTATGGGGTGTTACAGTAGCGGAGATCAAACAATGCAGATGTTACGTCCCCCAACACCCTCCCTCACAGGCAATAAACTATCACGATAAAGACCGACCGGCCGATGCACAACATTCAAACTGTAAAACATTTTTTATTGAAATATCGATGCGTTGTGTGACGTGAAAAGGGCAATAACTCTCTCAATTTCGGTGAATTGTGTTACGATGGAGGACATAATGAGTCTAGGAATAGCCCGCCAAATAACAATTGCATCAAAACTACAGAAGGAGCTTTTATATATACATGTTTCTATTAAAAGAACAAAGTCATCAATATTTCAAAAGTTATTGAGGTTATGGGGAGAAATTGATTGTGATCGTCTATTGAATACGCACTGTGGCCTTACACGTTAAGGTAGGGAAATAGTATTAGTGAGATTAGCAATGGTTTTGTTCCCAAGTTTTTGTTTAAGATACTTTGATTACAAATTGCATAATCGCGAAAGTCAGGAATCTATAGTGAAATATCAACAAAAAATCATGTTAAGCCTGGTCCCTTTTGGAACTCAGGACGTGTTAGCGCATTTTCGTATTATGTATCAGTACTTATGTTAGATATCAGCATTATGTAGTTATCAGTAATTGTGTTTAGATTTTAGACATATTTTTATGAATTTTCTTGTGTAATGAATATACCTGACATTTTTAGCGCATTTTCGAGATGTCGAAATCGCTATTGCACCCGTTTTGTCCGTCTGTCATCACCCTGATCACAGGATCCATAAGTCCTAGACCCATGATGTATATATGTTTTTTGTATGTCCTGACCTGCCATTGGTGCATCAACACTCAGTTACTCGATCCGTTAAAAAACCCCGTTAAAACTACCAAAAAACTTTGCGAATCGAGAGTTAACACTGGCACAGGGAACGGCCGCCATTGCCGGAAGTCGAATAGAGCATTTTTCAAGCATTCAAGAGTGGTGCGAAGGCGTGCAAAAGAATTAGTTGTTTTTTTTAGTTGACGTCATTAGAATATGTGTAAAGGTTTAGAGACTTTTACGTCATCATTTGTGGTGACTTGTAGTTAGATTAAAGAGAAAATAAAAAATTTTAAAATGTAAAGAAATGACTTTTAAATTTAAAAATGTCAGGTATATTCATTACACAAGAAAATTCATAAAAATATGTCTAAAATCTAAACACAATTACTGATAACTACATAATGCTGATATCTAACATAAGTACTGATACATAATACGAAAATGCGCTAACACGTCCTGAGTTCCAAAAGGGACCAGGCTTAACATGATTTTTTTAAATTTATAAGTCATTTCTTTACATTTAAAAAAAATTATTTTCTCTTTAATCTAACTACAAGTCACCACAAATGATGACGTAAAACTCTCTAAACTTTTACACACATTCTAATGACGTCAACAAAAAAAAACAACAACAAAAAAACAAACTAATTCTTTTGCACGCCTTCGCACCACTCTTGAATGCTTGAAATACTATGTATTCGACTTCCGGCAATGGCGGCCGTTCCCTGCGCTAGTGTTACCTCTCGATTCGAAATATTTTTTGGTAGTTTTAACGGGGTTTTTTAACGGATCGAGTAACTGAGTGTTGATACACAAATGGCAGGTCAGGACATACAAAATACATATATACCTCATGGGTCTAGGACTTAGGGATGCTGAGATCAAAGGTGATGACAGACGGACGGACAAAACGGGTGCAATAGCGCATTCGACTTCTCGAAAATGCGCTAAAAATGCAGCAAATTATTTATATCATACTGTAACCATTGACGTTTTAATCTACATTTTAACAATCTTCTGTTACGCGCGGTGAGTCTTCGGGTGCTAGTTATTGTGTTTAGACCTTCAAATTTGTTATGGCCTACAATGTTTGGAGTCGCAGATCATAATGATCGAATCGCTCTGTTCGCCGGGGAAAAAAACGTGATCACCACTTAAGCCTGGTAACACCACGTGACACCAACGGCTCTGCACGCACGCTAGGGTGCCGTGGAAAGCACACGACGATCTGGGATTAAAGTGTGCATGTAGGGTAAGCAGGTCATCACCCCAGTCTCCACAATGAAACAACAACTAAACAGCTGAACAGTTCAATGTTGCCCCGAGTCTAAATTCGATCGAGCTCTTAAGACTGGAGCCGATTTGAGATGTGACATGAGATAAGTCTTTGATGTGTGTACCACGGGGAATGTTTCGTTGCGTTGCTGGTGCAGTTGTACAAACACTTCCAATGCTTCTTTCCACGTGTATACAGTGAGTCCTCGGGTAAACTTCGTCATAGCATTTGTACCTAACGGTAGTTTAGATACACCGCTAAAACATTTGTACTGTGGGAACATATTTAGAGAAATAGCTGTAATACGTATTCCCATTATATAACTTTACTTATATCACAGTACAAATGAAACAACAGTGTGTATGCATGTATCAAAGTACATTTTTAACAATCTGCAGTTTCAAGGTTTCACCTAAATACGCCTGATTTCCAATGGCCAAACCGGCATCCACGCATAAAATACATCCGAAGATAACTACAATGTGTGATTGATTTCGAAAAAAGGCACCAGTTTTCGAGCACCATCAGCAATTTTTTTTTATTAAAGAACATCTCTAGCTTACTTGAAATGAAAGCTTTACTAAAGCAGCCATTAAAAATCCCAAAATAAGACGAACATATCTGAAACTATTAAGACATGTAATTTTGTTTTTGTTTACTGAGGCTCTGCGGAGATCTCTCTCTCCCTCTCTCTCTCTCTCTCTCTCTCTCTCTGCTCTCTCTGCTTCTATCTGCATCTGTCTCTGTGTGTCTGTCTATCTGTCTGTCTGTCTCTCTCTCTCTCTTCGGATGGTTGAGACGTCATCACCGATCATTCTATCAGACTTGATATCTAAAACCGTTCCATCATAGCTGCCCGCTTACACTGACCCAGATTTTTTGTATAATTGAAAAATCGTACAATGTGTGTTCACTGTACTGCGCATCGCATTCGCAGTTGGTCTTGTCTTATCATTACCTCACGTGAGCTTTTTTAGCAGCTCTCTTTACGACTATGTCAATTCTTGCAACAAACCATGTAATAGATGATGAGTTTTAATTCGCATTATCGAGATCAAGTGATAAGGATTGCATCGACCTGATCAAGCTTGAACAACGGTTGCAGACACTCTGACGTTTATTATAGATTACGAGCAACAAGCCCCGTTCAAGGACATTCCGCCATCGTTTCGGTGGCATGTTGTCTAGGAGTAATAGTAGTGATCAGCAGGATTGACACTCTTCAAGATAGCGACACAGTACCGAATGATGACAAAAATACTGCACCAAAAATAACTCGTTTTGAACGCCGCGTAAATTTGTACAATGTTTAAATGAGATTGATTTTTTCTCCGCTAGTGATTGGCTGTAGGAGTATGTAGGAGTTTGAGGGACCAATGACCATCGAGGATCCGACAATTTCATTTTATTATTATATAAATAGATATGTGTTTTTTATTTTCAGTATTAAAAAATTGTTGAATTTATTTCAAATTACTATATTCAGTTACTGGATTCAGGTTTCAGAACAACAATGTTGTTGTTTATCCGTCGTGATCGACGAGGACAATTCTCATGAAATTAACCATGTGCTTCAGCAACTTTTATGTGTCCCTTGTTGGCTTATTTGCCCTTTTCTTGCACGAAATGTGAGTCCGCATGTCGGACTAGAGATGGTTGCCATTAGGAGGGTTTCTAGTAAGATCATTCCAGGCCTGTTGTCTGCACTTAGCAGCCTGTTGTGTTTTTGCTTCACAGACGGCTGAGCCGTGCCGTATACAAGATGTGATGAGGGTCAGTCATTGTCCTACGCCGTGAACCTTCAATAGAGTGTAAAGCGAGTGTGTGTGTGTGTGTGTGCTAAATCCAATATTATACGTTCCCATATGGGTTATACAGCAATTAATTCTGCGTTCTCTTCCTTTCTTATTTAGGTATAGTTTTAGCATTTTTATTTGTTAATTTAGTGTTGGGGTTAGGCTTAGGTATAATTGTGAATTTAGGGTTAGGTTTAGTTTTAGAATTTTAATAGTTGAATTTTCCTATTTCTTTGGTTCGCGGCATAGCAACAATGATGGCGGTCATTTAAAGTAGGAACGTCAACTCGGATTTACACTTTTTTAAAGTTCAAACACGGGGTCACAAAAAAATGTGAAAGTATCACACAACGATATAAGGCACGTGACAAGCATCCTAGGGAAAATATAAATGTCCATCTTTTAAACCATTGAAAATGTCTTTCGAAAAAAAAAATCCACTTTTTTTAGTATGTGTATACATAAACTTATTTGAAGGGGAAAAAGATATAATTTCCGATGTTTTAAAAACACCATTTTAAAATATCTGGGTTTTTTCATTTAGAATATCTGTTGAATTTTCAAATCTTTATTTCAAGAGTTTAAAATCTCAAATGTAACCAAATATCTTCAAGTATGAAATACGAAGTGTTTCATGGTGGACCTGCTGCAGACTTGGGACTTTTTTCTATATCCTCTGTCTGGCTGTTGGCAAAGTGAGAAATTTTAATAATTCACTGAGATTCAATATAATCGAAGTCTCTATTTTGTCTTCCAATGAAGCCATGAAAACCATCGTGTCAATGTGCGCATGCGCACTGTTGTGGACGTCTTGAGTGATCTTACTCTCAGCCTGATCTCTCCAGGACAGATAATTGGTTGCGTTGTGGCAAACATGATAGCCAGAATTTGATACAAGTCCAGATCTTGTAATTATCAGTTGCTGTGGGATTTTAAAAGCAAAACTCATATTTAAAAAAAGTTAATTTCCCGTTTCCCTTACAAAAATATTTTTTCCCTCAACGTGAACTGTCAAGCGCTTTTATTGAGAGAAAAGGGATAAATTAATTTCATATCAGGTTATTCATTTTAAAAGTTCAATTTTTCCGTTCTAAAATAAAAGCCAACAAAAAATATTTAAATTGATTCCAGAGTAGCCTCCTAACTATACACGTTGGTGCGCAATTATTCACTGCTTCCTCTTCAAAGGGGATCATGCATGTCAAAAAAAAAAAAAAAAAAAAACTAAACAAAAAGAAGAAAAAAACCCCGCAAAATAACACTTTCCAGAAACATTGAAATATCTATACGAATAAAAGGCAACGCTAATTCTCCTACATTCTGTGTAGGTTGGGGCATGAAAATTTTAGGAGCTGTTGAGTACCCTCTCGCGACGAATATTAGTGAAAAAGAATTTTAAAATTTCCGCTCATGTGGGGCCGGGGGCCGTTACTTTTTATCCTAACATGTGCTATATAAAAATTAAAAATAATTAATTCTTCTATTTCCCGAGTAAGTAGAATAATGAAACTTAAGTAAGTTGATGAGGAAACTTTCGCGATGATAAAAGGGGGAAAATATTTATCTTACCACTTATTAGAAGCCGGGGGCCAAAATGTAGCTTTTCCCTTATATGAGCTTTATAAAAACTGAAAATCACTAATTCTCCAATTTCTCGTATAGGTAGAAACATGAAACTTTGGGAAGTTGTTGAGTACACTTCTGCAATGGTAACATGCAAATTTAAAAAAAAAAAGTATCGCTTACTGGGGGGCCGGGGGCCAAAATTTAGTTTTTTGTATTAAAAACTGACTCATCACTAATTCTCCTATTTCCTGAGTAGGTAGAAGCAAAAAACTTTGTGAGTTGTTGAGTCAACTTCCACGATGATAACAGGCAAAAAATATTTAAATTATCACTTACTGGGGTAAGGGGCCACATTTATTTTTTCCTAATTTGAGATATATAAACATTGAAAATCATTAATTCTCCTATATCCTGTGTAGTTAGAAGCATGAAACTTTTGGAAGTTGTTGAGTTCACTTCAACAATGATAACAGGCGAAAATATTATTTTAATTATCAATCTCCGGGGGGCCGGTAGTTGTTGTTTTTTTTTTAGTCATATAAAAAACTGACTAATGTTTTTCCACTGGACCACGAAAGACATACAAAAAAGACATTGAAGTTAATACATTTAGTTTATCCATTGTTATCTATTTATTTTTTGAATGGGTATTACCCTTAAGGAAATTCTTATTTCCCGCTGCATAGGCACGGGTTATTTGCTAGTATAATAATATACATCAAAACCAAACTACATTTTTAAAAATCGTCAATACCCAAGGGAAATAAGAGCCTGATTATCGTGAATTTCCACACCATATAAAAATAAAGCACCTGTGGATTGATAGAAGCATGGAGCGCCCATTTTAGTTTGTCTCATTCCAGACACTAACCTGAATTATAATTTTATACAGTTAAGAAGTGGAAAACATTATTATATAAAGAACTAATTATTTGTTGGACTCTTTTATGCCAATCTTTAGGCTTATTTCAAGAATAAAAAAATTACTTGTTTATTAATAACCTGTAACAGTGTTATAAGAATAAAATGACTTTAATAAACTTAAACAGAGTCTTTTCCACTCTCCAGCCCTAAATATGTTCATATCTGATAAGAGAATTCGTTCACATGTCGTCTGCCAAATTGAAACTTTTGCCAATTTTTATTTTGTGATCTTCCCCAACACACAAACACACAAAAACGCATTTCTTTATACTTGGGGAAGGGGTAACGACGGTTAGGGAGAGCCGTGAAACAAACACAGACTACAAGCGCATGTCTGTCTAGCATGTTTCAAAGGCTGTTGATCCCGTTAATCTGCGTTCGAAACTTGAGTGTTAGTTGATAGCCTCCCGTGTGTGGTCAGTTGTTCCCTATAGCCTCTCGTGTGAGGTCAGTTGTTCCCTATAGCCTACCGTTTGAGATCAGTTTGTTCCCTATAGCCTCCTGTGTGAGGTCAATTGTTCCAAATAGCCTCCTGTGTGCGGTCAGTTGTTCCCTATAGCCTCCTGTGTGAGGTCAATTGTTCCAAATAGCCTCCTGTGTGCGGTCAGTTGTTCCCTATAGCCTCTTGTGTGAGGTCAGTTGTTCCCTATAGCCTCCCGTGTGTGGTCAGTTGTACATAACACCCCCGTGTGAGGTCAGTTGTTCCCAATCGCCTCCTGTGTGATGACAATTGTTCCCAATAGCCTCCTGTGTGAGGTCAGTTGTTCCCTAAAGCCACTTGTAGGTGATCAGTTGTCCCTAAAGCCTCCTGTGTGAGGTCAGTAGTTCCCAATCGCCTCCTGTGTGAGTTCATTTGTTCCCAATAGCCTCCCGTGTGTGGTCAGTTGTTCCCAATAGCCTCCTGTCTGAGGTCAGTTGTTACCTAAAGCCTCCCGTGTGTGGTCAGTTGTTCCCAATAGCCTCCTGTGTGAGGTCAGTTGTTCCCTTTATCCTCCCGTGTAAGGTCAGTTCTTCGCTATGGCCTCAAATGTTGTGTAAGGGGCCGTCCATAAAGTACGTCACGCTCCAGAGGGGGGAGGGGGTGTAAGAAAGTGTGACAGTTTGTTACAGGGGGAGGGGGTCCGGCCATGTGTGACGTCACGGTGTTTTATGTTAAATTTTAATTATTTTGTTAATAAAAACATTTTCGTACGAAAGTGTGACGTACTTTAGGAGGGGGGGGGGCGATGGTCAGAGATTTGTGACAGTTTGTGACAGGGGGCAGGGGGAGTTAAACATGGTCAAAAATATCGTGACGTACTTTATGGATGGCCCCTAAGTTGTTGCATGTATAGTAGCGTCGACCGAGGCTCCTTAAACTTTAACTTGTGTTGGTGTTTGAAATAAATGGATGTTTTTTTCGTAACAGCTAACGATATTCAAATAATTTTCAACTTCTTGTGGGCAATTTATTTTTATTATTGTTATTATTTTTTTTTTTGTTGCATTTCGTAACTGTTTTTTATTTTATTTTAAATTTCCCAGATTAAAATTTGTATTTGTAATGTTATAATGCATATCTAAAGGTGGAAGCGAGAAAAACCCAGACCAAAATTTATTAAACACTTTGAATTTGCATATGATGTGGGATTCCCTCGGTCCTGAAAAACATAGTCTTTCAGGTAACACAATTTAAAACAATAAAGTTCTTCAAAATTTTATTTGAAAATCGATTAGATCCAAGCCTTAAACTCAACGTCTAAACATTTATCTGAACGATCTTTGAAGTTCAAGATCAACTGATGCGTGCAAAGCGACCACTACCCCCACCCCCAATATCTTTCCTTACGCTGGCTCAAGTGGACTCGTGTGCATGCGTCACTTGATCTGTGCCGGGCAGCAGCGATGTGTGGGTCAGCGAGAGTTCGATAAATCGAACAGCGACGGTGTGGCGGCCAATGTAAACAATGTTGACTTCGAATGCGATTCCGTTGAGTCATTTTTTCGCAAGCTGACAGCATCGCGGATACGTGTTGTGATATTGACAGGATGTTGTCACATGGTTTTTGATTAATTTAGGATTGAGCGCAGTCGATATAAATTAGAAAGTCTCACATATTTCTCTAATTTGTAGCCCTCGATTTCATTCCAATTCTAAACTTATTTTAATTTTTTTAAATGTGGCTGTGGTGTTTCTTTTTGCCAATTAAAATTGTCAGAAATTCTAGAGTTCTAATTGACAAGACTTAAAAGTATTCACTTTATTAATTTAGTTACAGTGCACCACTAGTTTAAGATCAGTGTAACTTCTGTTTTTAACAAATAGAGACCTTGGCTAAAACAATAGATGTTTGAATATTTAAAATGTAAATAATTATCTCTTGCTTTCCGATGAGGCCATTTCCACAAGCCAAAACGTCAACTATATATTCCCCTTTTACTATTTCATTCTTACTTTCGCATGGTATCATATTGTGCTGTTAACTGTACGAGAAGAAATGTAACCGTGTTTTGTTTTGTTACATTGTTAACTTAAATGCTGCTGTGCGGCCAGGCGCCAACGTCTGTCCCGTGGCGACCACCGTTCATCGCTGTATTTCATCACGGTTTGCGCCAGGCCATGTTCAGACTTAGTTATATGATATTTCCCTCACTCTATGCCTGAATCTGATTGCGTTTCCATAACGCGAATTGTGAATTTGTTTCACAGTCAACCCGGATACAGTTTAAAGTCATGTACTAGCTTCTAGGATAGATTTGATAGACACGATTTAGCTTCCAGTATAGAACTGAATCGCACCCACACAATGGAGACTCGATCAAACAGTGAGAAAGACGGATGAAACTTGATACCTGAGGACAGCATGCCTCCTAGCAAAAATATAATTTTAATTGCTTGATAAGTAGTTTAATGATTAATATAATAACTATTATTATTATTAAATAGATACTGTTATTTTCAATAAATATTAATCTGAATGCGTTCTGGTAATTAGAATTACAAATACCGAAAAATCATGTTGGGATTTTTTTAAAATTAAGCTAATGTGAACATTTTCCTTGAATATCCTTTGCTGAAAATCAATCAATTTCATCACACACTGTTGTACAGGAAACACTGAAATATAGGATAAATGGTATCTTTGAACTCTGAACTAGGAATTATATTCAAAATAAAATTGTTTACCTTGTCGTTTTTTCTTCTCATGTGGCCTCCAGAAGTGCAATGATTGAGATATTGGACGGTCAAAGATCTTGAAACGGACCGCAGATGAAAGAAGGCTGCAGATGTTTTATTGACACCTTTTTTTCTCCATTGAAATTACGGGAAAAAACTTTAAAAGAATATAGAAAAACTCGCATTCATCACAACGTTGTGCCAACACGAAGTTAATCCAAGAAAGTTAAATGAAGAGCAAGAACACTTATTTTAAGCATTTTTTCACTTAAAACATTTCACTCCACAATAAAAAAAATATATAAATAAAACTTCATTATCCTTCATGAAGTTAACGGTTCAAGTTCAATTGTTGACCGGCTCTCCCTTTATTTCTTTTTATGAAATTGAATTGTAGCCAGGACTCAGTTACTGTTACGGGAAAACGACTGGGTAATTCTCACGAAACCATTTCAACCGCCATCACATGCGCGTTAGTCAAAGTATACATGCGCGTTAGTCAAAGTATATATGCGCGTTGTACTTTGCATTTCTCTGATTAGATACTTTTCAATTTGAGTTGCGGCTGTGACTGGGACCAGTGGTTTCTGACTCCTCTCTCCTCCCCCAACTCCCTCTCCCAACTCGCCCCCCCGCACGTCTCGGAGCATACGCACGCCTGACAAGTCGCGCGACTCACGCACCACTGTCCCGACTGTGCGGGGATGAACTCAGATGTGGGGTGCAGGGAGAGGGCGGATAGTTCAGGCCTCTCGTGTTGTCCCTCCATTCATAGGTGTGGAATTTGTCATGGGTCATGCTCGAGGTTGGGGAGAGGGAAGGGGCAGCCAATGAATCTTGTAGCCACCTCCTGTCAAGGAAAAAAGTAAAACAATAAAACATCACTCGAAAGTTTTTAATAACAGAAACATTGTTATCCTCATCATGGGACGTGGTGGTCGAGAGGTAGCGCTCTCGACTGTCACACTGATGGTCACGAGTTCGAATCCACACGAAAGTGAGGATTTGTTCTCGGGGCCTGAGGATTCCCCGAGTCACCCAGCTCCGAATGGGTACCTAACTAGACAATAGTTAGGCGGCTGGGGTAATGCGTGGAACCCCTATAGCCGTGGCCTGTGACCGCTGCATCACTTGCCAACAGATCATCTCTCATGGTCTGTGGACGCAATTATCTTCTGCATAGAAGGAGCGTCTGTATATCTAAGATAAGATAAGATAAGATAAATGACGTCAGGAATAGCCACCGACTGACCAACAAGCTGATGGACTTTTTCCACAAACTTACCGATAACATGTCTATCACTCTGCTTGCCACAAGGTTCATACAACACCTGCTCAAAATTATCACCATCCCACTGATTGAAGCATCGTTTATTGCATTGCCGTTGCCTCCTGACCCTCTACCAGTGAAGGCGAGCCTCTTTGAGACCGCGTGCCCAAAATTCAATTAAAATCAACGTTTATATAGCAAAAAGCCAGCAAAAGTTTAGTTGCGTCCAGGCTGATGAGGCTCTGCGTGTCATCTGTGGGCGCGTGGTATAGGTTCGCCATCACTGCCCTACACAATACCAACAGGCATATCAAATAAACAACAACACAAATCAACACCCCCTTTCCCAAAATAACACAATGTTTGTTCTCTCCTACACACTCCCCACCCCCAAACTGAATACTAAAAACATACCCCACCGACAATAGTTCACAACAGTTACAAAGTAAGATTGGTCATCCGTGACATAATTAAATTACACTTTGAAACTGAAAGATACGCTTATAGTTAAGAGAAGTTTTTTTTCTTCTTTAAGCTGTGTGGCTTCGCGGACACGTAGATATCTGACCGGCACGCGTAGCAGTTCAGAATTATCCGGCAGCAAATTTGAAAACTTATTGCGCACAAAATGGGTGCTGTGCAACTTCACACACCAATTTGTTTGTTTGTTTGTTTGTTTGTTTTTTTTTTTTTTAATACTTTGCACACGGACCAACGAACATTGGCTTAAAGACGTGACACCATCCTCTTAACGTTAAGCAAACCTAGTTTACTACTTCTTTCATCAACACCAAATAACTTTCAATGTAATCAAGTAATGAATGAACGCGCTAAGAAATTGAAAACATCTTTTCCTTATGGCGTTCACCAGGCGTTCGCACAGGTAAAAAAAAATATTTTAAATGTGAAGCTATCTCAAGGGCTCAGTTGATTACTTTTATCAAACCCTTCCCCCACTTTGCCTCTACTGCTGCCTCTTACGTTTCTTACCGAAGCTTCCCTCAAAAAAAAAAAAAAAATGAAATAAAAATACGTAAAAAAACAACAAGTTTTTTACTCTAAATCCTTTATATACGAGACATATCACACTTTTGGGTGGCTGTTTGTTCCCGAGAGGCACACAAAAACGCCTTCACACTTACCTGTAATACAACCTACACACACAAAAAGAAAAGGCAAAAACGGATCAACACACACACACACAGGCATGCTAGCGTAACTAACACACACACACACACCAGAGGCGTCGCTGAGGTTGGTGTCACCCGGGTTGGTAGCGCATGCCGTCTACCCCCTCACAACTTAACACATATAACTCCTCCGAGGTTTCCAGTGGAAAATAACGGGAATATACAGAATTTTACATTTTGGTGTCATCCCTCTGATGGTGTCACCCGGGGCGGCCCGACCTCACCGCACCCCCTAGGAAAGTCACTGACACACACACGAATGAACGAACACAAACACACTCAACCAGCAAAGAAGTAACAACATCCTACAGAAACACAAACATGTATACTTTTTAAATTTTGTTTAATCAAAACAATCTCAGGCAAACCAACAAACGATCACGCAAACCAACACAAACTCAGGCAAACCAACACAAACTAAGGTAAACCAACACAAACTTAGGCAAACCAACAAACGCTTACGCAAATCAACACAACCTCAGGCAAATCATCAAAGGCTAACGTAAACAACACATGCTCAGACAAACCAAGAAACGCTAACGCAAACCAAGAAACGCTAACGCAAACCAGCACAAGCTCAGGCAAACCCACACTGAAACACATATCTCTCAGTGTATGGAGACGGGGCATCATAGCCAACCCACTTTAAAAAATATTTTTTAAAAACTTCCTCAAAGTTTCGGCCAAGGGCTATAGCTCTAAACTTCCTCAAAGTTTCGGCCAAGGGCTATAGCTCTAAACTTCCTCAAAGTTTCGGCCAAGGGTATAGCTCTAAACTTCCTCAAAGTTTCGGCCAAGGGCTATAGCTCTAAACCTCCTCAAAGTTTCGGCCAAGGGCTATAGCTCTAAACTTCCTCAAAGTTTCGGCCAAGGGCTATAGCTCTAAACACGATTAGCTCATTTTTTCAAATTCAGATTGTCGAAATTATATTCTGTTGTCAAGGCAACAAAGAAGGCTTGTAAATACAGATCAGACACGAAACTCACTTATTTATCAATCGCGTTTGAATGTTTAATGTTAAATGTGACAGTGAATCTCAGCGTAAGAGACAGTTATACACTCGGTGTATAAATTTATCAAAAGTCACACTCATCGATTCCCAATCGCTGAAAAAGATATTTATTATTTGTAAAAGGTTGATTGAGTGCATTTAACGCAATTTTGTTTTTGTTATATAATGTAATGTAGTTTATGAAAGGCGTTTAAACAAACACAAACTCTTGTGTAAAATATATTTTTTAATAGTTAAATGTCATTTATAAAAACTAAGAATTAGTTTCGTTTTGTATCTCTGCAAATATATGCATTAAAAATAAAATAAGAGCACTTTCCTGTTCACTTTGAGGATCCCTATTTCAAATCCTCACAGACGTTGTCGCAAATCTCACTGAGACAACCCCCTCCCCACCCCAAAAAACTAGATTCGTTCATTCATTCAATTATTAAATATAAACAAGACGCGTTTTCATTTTTTATGCTAATATGTTTAGACGCGAGACAGCCTTGTTAGGGATGCACAGCTCGTGGCTCACTGAGCATGCTGGGAACAAAGACATTTAGTGTCAACATTGCTTCTTGAAATAAACGCAAGGAGCTTTGATCAGCACGCAATGAAAATAGTCCATCTTTGAAGACGCATTAATCTTCTATGTAAAAGGAGCGTCTGTAATCGATAAGATAATATACTAATTATCATTGGTTTTCCCGCTTCTTACTTTTTGCCTGATTGAGGTTGAAGGCGTAAAGAATTTATTTTTAAGTTCTTCAACAAGAAATTCAAACATGTGTAGGCCTATATATTAAACAAGAAATGATTTTGTCCACCAGCTCAATTGATGTATTATTATTTTTAGTTGCGCACTTAAAATATCCCCATCTTTCCCCCCAGGAGTACCACCATCTTCAATTTCACATCCACCAACATTCCAAACATGACTTCCTTTTGGGTAGACTGGCTACTTTTTTTTTAAAATTAACACTAAAGGGGCGCCGGGGGCCCATATTGTCAATTTTTGCTTATATGAGCTATATAAAAATTAGTTTAAACGTTAACTACTTCCAATATTGATGGATCTTAACCATATTTTGTTATTATAT
The DNA here is from genome assembly GCA_002072015.1 of Radix auricularia. Classification (NCBI taxonomy): domain Eukaryota; kingdom Metazoa; phylum Mollusca; class Gastropoda; family Lymnaeidae; genus Radix; species Radix auricularia. Next base: position 98,212 of record MUZC01000289.1, on the reverse strand, counting down.
TTTTCATAGCCAATATTAAACTACCATAGGGCACTAAACTCCTAATGTCAACTCCTTCGGGGCTGGGGGCCCAAAATACCTATTTTCGTAAACGTTTAAGATTGTATTCCTCCATTCAATTATAAAAGGTTCTTACAAATAACGATAAATGTATCCATTATTATCCATCTTAAATTAAACAGATGTTTTGAACTTTATATCTTGCCCTGAATGGGCCCTGGGGCCCTTAATGTCGTTTTTTTCTAATATGAACTATATAAAAATTATTTTATGCATTAGCTACTTGCTTATATTGATGGATTTTAACCAAACTTTGTGTATAAATACTTGATAGCCAATACTGAAATACCATAGGGCACTAAACTCCTAATGGCATCTCCTTCGGGGCTTGGGGCCCAAAATACCTGTTTTTGTAAACGTTTAAGATTTTATTCCCCAATTTAATTATTAAGGGTCTTGACAAATAATGATAAATGTATCCATTATTATCCATATTCAAATGAACAGATGGTTTGAACTTTATATCTTGCCCTGAATGGGCCCTGGGGCACTTAATGTTGCTTTTTGCTTATATGAGCGATATAAAATAGTTTAAGCACTAGTTACTTGGTAAATTGATGGATCTTAACCAAACTTTGTATACAAAAATTCGGTAGCCCATATTAAATTAACATCTGATTTCATTTCTTTCGGGGCAAAGGGCCCCAAATGACTTTTTTTGTAAATTTTAAAGATATTTTTCCTTTTTAACCATCTCGGGAAATAATCCATGATGTGAAACTGAATTAAAATGAACAGATTTTTGGAATTGACATCTTGCAAAGAATGTGGCCGAAGGCTCCTAAATTTGCTTTCCCCCTATATCTATATATATGTATATATAAATGTGTGTGTGTGTGCATGTCCTTTATAGCTGAGTAAATCATGTATTCGATTGTAATGAAACTTTTGGAGACTGTTGCGTACACTCCCAGGAAGTTAACAGGTAAATTTCTTTCGTCAATTAAACACACATGGGCTCCGGTGGTCCATAATGTCATTTTTCGCTTATATGAGCTATATAAAAATAGTTTGAGTGCTAGCTACTTGCTAAATTGATGGATCTTAACCAAATTGTGTATAAAAAACTTGATAGCGAATATTAAAATACTATAAGGTCCTGAATTTTTACTGACCATTCCTTCGGGGCCGGGCATGCCAATTGTCTGTTTTTTTTTTTTTTTTTTTGAAGAAGGGGGTTGTTAATGTTGAAAAGATTTTGTCCATTCAATTTTTAATTAACGATCTTGACAAATGATGACAAATATATCCATTATCATGTAAATCGAAATGAAAAGGTGTTTTCAACTTTATATCGGGCACTGAATGAGCCCCATCATGTCATTTTTTTCTTTAATTAAGTTTATGCGTTAGGTTTTGTGTAAAAGAAATGATCTTAATCAAAATTAGTTAACAAAATCTTGGTAGCCCATATTAAAATGCTATAGGGCATTGAACTTCTAATGTAATTTACTACTGGGCCCCATTCAATTTTTAACAATCTAGATTGAGAGGAATATATCAATGATGAAACTGAATTAAAACGAACAGCTGTTTGAAATTGACATCTTTCGCAGAATTGGAACAGGAGTCCTTAAATGTAATTTTTTCCTTCATATTACCTTTACAAAAATTAGTGTTAGCCTAAGTTACTGAGAAAATAACGGATCTTGCCTATTTTAGTACAAAAAAAAACAACTCAAGAGTCAATACATAAATTCTATAGGGAACTGAACACTTGATGTCCATTCCCTCGGGGCAGTCGTACCCAAATGTTTTTGTAATGCACGTTAATAATTTAATTCCTCAATCAATTTTACACGATTTTGAGAAACAAAACTTGCGTACTATGGCAATAAAAAAATAATAAATTATCACTCATTTTAGAGCCCGGCTCCTTAATATATATTTTTTTCTTTTTTAAGCTTTTACATTTTTAATCTACTTATCTATTTTCTTGGAAACTTGTCCTTTTTTCTTACTTCCGTGTAGGTTTCGGGTATATTTATTGCTTTTAAAACATATCTTTCATTGGATTCTTAAATAGCCATCTTTACAGATATCGTTGCAACGCAAGACAGGGTCTGCTAGTATATAGATAAAACATATACTCTACGACATCTCAGCAGGAACAAAAGTTAGGTTATTTGCTGATGGTTGTATAACCTATAGAACAATTAAATCGGAACATTAAAAGAAAATTTTACAAAAAGACTTAGATGAATTGATAAAAGGGGAACTAACTGGGATATGTCTTTCCACCCAAAAATGTGTCAACTGTTAAGAGTAAAAAAGAAAAAGAAACAAATAAATTCAAATACTTCGCTCCTGGAAAAGAATTAATCCAAACAAAAGATGCTAAATTTTTATGAGTCATAATTATTTTTTTTAAAAAACGTTAAAAAAAATAATATATTTGTTTTACTATAATTCCTTTATATACAAGACATAACTAAAAGAATGTTCATTATAATATGCATAGCACGACAATAAAAAAATCATGTATTTTTTTTTTTATATCTCAATGATTTATAGTAAAAAAAACTACAAGAGTCTGCCTGCTAAATTTCAGCTCGATTGGATCAAGGGGAAATGGTTATAAAAACATTTTTAACTTAATGCGCACTGCACGACAGACTAGAAAAAAACATTTACAGATCGGGATTATATTTTTTTAAAAAGGTATGATCAACATAATACGCACCGCAATAGTCTAGTACACAAATTAAAATGCTACACAGAGATGCACAGAGATGATCTAAAAATGTATTAATTTAATTACAGTACATTCGATCAATTCTGGAATTTTAATAGATAATTGTTATTGGTGCCACAAGTCTGGCTGCCAAATTTCAACTAGGTAGCAAACGGGAAAGGAGGTTAAAAATCGATCCAAAATTTTTGCGGCAAATAATAAAGCAAGCAGACACCATGAGTTAATATAAAGGATTTATTAAATGAGAAACTATCATGTCAATGAAATTATTAAAAAATCAAACAAAACCCTAGGCTTTACAAAAAGAAACTTTTACAAATGTAATAGAGATATAAACTAAAATGCTACCTCACCTTCGCAAGACCTGTATTAGAAAATGCATCTTCTGTATGGGACACATCCACCTTAGAAAGCAATGATAAAATAGAACGATTTCAAAAAATAGCTGTCGGATTCATTACTGTGGAATATTTAAAACTTACGAGAATAACACCATTAAACCTTGAAACACTAGAGGATAGAAGAACCAACAGTAAATTTGTAATTATACGTTAAGCAATTAATTCTAATTTATAAATACTACACAAAAATAACTTGATACAACTCTCAGATAGACATAAGGGTAAAATAACCTTTCTTATTACGTATACAAGAACAAACACATACAAATGTTAGTTCTTCCCGTCCGAAATTCGGGTGTGATATGTGTTGACTGAAGAAACCCGGAAAACACGCACTTTATCATTGATCGTCATTTGAAACTCAGAAAAGAATGCAGTACTTCACAAATCATAGATATGCGTAGGACGAGAAAAAAATATTCTGTATAGAGTGAGAGTCTGAAACAAAAAAGATAGGATGAGGTCAACTATTTAATTTTGTACAAACAATTCTACCAGCCTAAATTTGAAAACCGACTTTAAGTTTACTTTTACAAAATCTGATAGATCTATATATATCTTTTCTTATATTGTCAATAGCATATCTTACATCATTCATCCATCAAACATCGAAAAATCTCATATTTCCTTTTTTTTCCCCATTCAACACAATATTAAATTCACCCCCAAATGTCACTAATTACAAATTTTCCCTTCGTAACTTGTGAGCTGCACACGATGGTGTGTGTTTGATGCTCACGTTAGATTTTTTTTTTTTTTTTTTTTTTTTTTTTGTATATTTATTTATTTTTTTTAAAAATTTTTCTTTGGTTTATTTTTTATTTTTATTTTTTTTGACGTCATTAGGAATTTTATGAATATTGGAGCAAGCAAGCGGCCCAGATAGTCTATGTGTTGAGCGTATGATGAATAACTCATTCGATACTGTTTTTTTAAATAACGAGGTTAACTGTCTTTTACAAAATACTATGCTCTCATGAAACATAAATGTTTATTTATTTTTGTTTTACTCCTTTCAAATTATTTTAATGGATTTTTACTTCGTTTCAAAAAGAGTGTAAAATGACTAAAAACCGTCGTCAGGTCTTTTGGTTAAAGTACGGGGATTGGGCAGTGTTTGATGGATCGTTGATCGAAATTTTTGTTTCTTTAAGAATTACGTTACTATACATCATTTCTGATTAAGTATCGCTTGCCATTTCATGAAATTGTAGGAGTTTATATGAGATAAGTCTTTAAAAGTATGTTGTAGTTAGTGTATCTATACAAAAGTAAAAAGGCTAATTCTATTTTTAAAAAAAATTGATTTAGACCTATCTGTGCGTGCGCGTTTTTCAATAAAAATAATGTGTACGATTTAAACAAGTTTAATTTAGTTCGGTGTGATCTAACCTTATGTTTATGTTGATGCACATTACCTCGTAGCTTGCTGCGTGCTGTAAATTATATCAGATATAACAAACATTTCCCTTTCCCCACAAACACACCTTAAAACTTTGTTGAAATCTCAGTCACAAATAAAAAAAGCAATTTTTTCAGTTTATCAAAAAGTGATAGAAACACGTCGCTTTTCATTTCTTGCTATAGGAAATCCATTAAAAATCTTTTAACAAACTTTTAATTTTTGTCAAAAAATCCTTTAAAAGAAGAAGCACATTGAAAGAAAATCTCTAACAGAGCATAGTCTAGATATTGTTTACCGTGAAGTTATCAGAAAGCGAAAGCCCGCATACAGTTATGAGATAAGACAGATGATGTAAAGCTTTGAGCAGCGGCTCAGGTTAGTTTCTCAGGTAGATCTACAGGTGAATAACGTCTCGAGACGCAGACAAACAGGACAAAATCTGACAGTATCAAATCGCGGGGAGGATGGGGCAGGCGAGCTTCCCATCAGTTCTACTTTGACGTCTGCAAGATTTGGAACGCCGCGACAGAGATTCAGGGTTGACGTTGAATTAAATGAGATGTTGTTAGAGGCTTTTTGGCGTGCGTACCTTTCAGGGTGGGCTGCGGTAATGATCTGTGAACACTTCATCTGTTAACTTGTTGAAATCCCTTGTAACCATCACCGCATTATTTATTATAAAAGTTTTTTTGTTGTTGTTTTCTTTTCCAAAATGCCTAAGACTAAGATATTCACTTCACGTCTGTTCATTGGCTTTTATTCAATGGTCGATAGTTCAGGAGACAACTTTTTATGTTTCTTTAAAAAAAAAAACAGTTTTAGAAATGAGTTGAACTTATTGTAAAATCATTCCAGTAATTCCAGCGTATGTTTTTGTTAAAGCTAATGAGTAAATACAATTTACAATTTTGTGAGGATTATTTTAAAATTGTTGAGGACTAATTATACGCTAATAGAAAAAAAAATTATCAAATTAACCTAAGTTACTTAAAATGCTTTATTTAAAGAATTTTGAAGAAAAACCAAATAGAAGCTTGGATGAACACTTTATATCCATGACGTTAATGTAGATTAAACTTGAAAATGTTTAATTCGATTATGTTTTAGCACCGTACATGTTGAGAAAAGAATGCTCCTTTTTGATTCGTTTGAGCTCAAAAGTTTGGAGATGAGTGACTTTTTCTTTAAATGTTTAGCATTCCTATGTATTCTAATAGAAAAATTAGAATTTAAACTACCCATAAAAACAGGATAAGTACCACGTGACCTCCCATTAATCTCTTACCGTCTATCCGTCATATAGAAGCTTCATGCTTTTGGTCATTGAAAGTAACAGACGTTATAAACCAGCATCAAATGATCGAAATGAAAACAAATGTAGACAAACTGAAAAAAAAAACCGCTGAAAGGAGGATGTGGAGATGCTAGCGGATAGAAAGTCTGTAAAATATTTTTTTAAAGAAGATATTCTCCGTTCTTTGTAAGTATACACTGGTACCTCGCAGTACGACATTTAAATCGACCCAGTACTCGCTTCCTGAACCGAAAAGTTCATAACCCAATGCATTGCATTTAAATAAACAGACAAGTCATTTCAAAGAAAAACCACCACAAGAACCAATCCAAATCTTTGAGCATGTGTCACTAAAACCCTCAGACAGACACTCCCATACGCAAAAAAGATTTTTAAAATGATCTTTTACCAGTGAGCTGCGTAGCTAACGTTTAAGAACAATTCTTTAGGTTTTCAGGTCGCATCTTCTGAAATCAAACTCCGTCATCACTGTTACCCGCACGGGAAAACAACTCACGTGGTCTCGATGACATCCAACTGAGTGCTCGTTTGTTGAAAGTAAACAAAGAACTCTTCATGGGAGTATTGTTTAAAATGCTTTGTCAATCACAGAAAGAAAAGGGGAAGAGTGGGGGTGGGGGTGATGACAGACGATCTCCAGGTGAAGACGAGTTGGTGGTGGTATAAAAATGTGAACTCTTTCAACCAGAGAAAGCTTTAAAACTATAGATTGTGTATTGTTTAAAACCTTGCTTTTGTTTTATACATATGTTAGACACAAGACTATTAAGACAAATAAGGGGGCAAAATAATGACAAAATGAAAAGAAAATGGGCAGAGACGGAAAACTAATTTAAACAAAAATACCTATATAACTATTTTTTAAATCCGTCAGGGTTTAATTTGTTTAGCTTTGTTGTTTCTTTCTTTTTCTTCCTTTAAGTCTTATTTGCTAAATCTTGAAAAACATCAAATTGACATAGATATGAATCAGAATGAATGTGAAATACGGATAAATATATTCACTCAATTCATTTGATATTAAGAATGTGTCTATTATTAAATCTATTTAAAAAAACGCTAGCGTCTTTTAAAAATATATGGGATTTTTTTTCAGTTTATGTTTGCAAACATTTGAGTTCTTTATTAAATGGCACATTATGTTTTTAACGAGCAAAATACCCGTGCTACGCTACGGGGTAGGCACAATAAGAATAACTTTATTTGGTTTTGGGTCTCAAATTCTCCTTAAAAATGAATGTAAACGCATCTGGAAATTAGGGTAGTGATAAATCAAACACCTTCTTAATAAAAACAACGATATGTGTGTCAAGAAAAATAAAAATATTATTAATTTAAATATTACCAATCAATTTTGGTATCTTATCTTAGATATACAGACGCTCCTTCTATGCAGAAGATAATTGCGTCCACAGACCATGAGAGATGATCTGTTGGCAAGTGATGCAGCGGTCACAGGCCACGGCTATAGGGGTTCCACGCATTACCCCAGCCGCCTAACTATTGTCTAGTTAGGTACCCATTCGGAGCTGGGTGACTCGGGGACTCCTCAGGCCGCGAGAACAAATCCTCACCTTCGTGTGGATTCGAACCCGTGACCATCGGTATGACAGTCGAGAGCGCTACCTCTCGACCACCACGTCCCACGTCCCACGTATTTATGCTTTAATATAGCATCATCATTAAAATCCTTGGCTCTACAGCCCATGTAGGGCCCTGGCTTGCTCAACCTCATCCTTCCATTCAGATCGATTGATGGTTTTCTTTCAGCATGCTCGAACCCCTATAATAACGCTTGCTATATACTCAAACTGTCCATAGGTTTTTCGAAAAAATCCGGGACATTTTTGTTCAATTCCGGACAAATTAAAAATAAGTTAAAACCTAAAAAATTTCTTTAAATAGCTCACTTATATCAAAAGCAATCATAAAATAGCCATTCATTATTTTTTAAAATTTTTAAATTCTTTTTAAAAAGCATATATATATTCAATATATATTTAATTGGTAACCCTTTCGAATATTACTGTAAATTTTTAATTATATTTTTCGCTTGAGTGGATTTTTTCAAGAAATTTGTCATTCTTCTTTATGGCATCATAGAAAATACTGCAATTCATGTTTGAATTGTATTGAATTGATAACACTTAGAAATAGCAAAATTTATAATTTTTCTTAGTTCCAAAAATTTTAATGGACGTGCTTGACAAACGTTTAAAAAAAATATGAATGACATTCAAATTTTGACGATCACTTTTGACTTTATTCATAAAAAATACTTAATTTTCAAAACTTAATTTTACAAAAACTTTTTAATATCTTTATTCCGGGACAAATTGCGTCCCTGACAGGATTCCGGGACAGAGGTGAAATTTAGGGACTGTCCCGGCAAATTACCAGCAGATGGACAGTCTATATATACTCTACCATAATAATAAATGTCGTTAACAGTTAAAAAATTCTAACGGGCAAGGCTCACTTTCTTTTCAAGTGAATCAAAACATGAAAACAATATCTTTCATCATGATTCCTTTGGTTCTTAGAAAACACTCATTTCATTTATAGTCTAAGCATGACATTAGTTCAAGACGAATAGGATATTTTTAGCCAGATAATATTTGTGAATATTGTGGCTTGGGGAGAGAGGAAAATATGCTTTATTTGTTATCAAGGCACATGTTCCTTTAACGTGAATAAAAACATAAGAACAATGCTGCTTTTTAAGAAAATGGTGAGAAATTGATCTCCTTATAAATGTTATGTCAATCATTATATATTCCCGCACATTTTTTCTAATAGTAACAATTCACTTTATATCAATCTTTATTCCCGTTGTATACTATTCAACTAATAAACTCAAAACAGCTTGGCACAAAATGAGTTGTTGTCAGTGTGTTTTTTCGACATAACACGCACTTTCTTATGCTAGATCTTATTTATAAGTGGTATTACCCGTGATATTTGTTTACACTTGATATATTTACACCTTAAAGAACAGTTTTTATGCAAAGCGTATGTCATGCAAATTTTTCAAAATGGATGTTTCATCATTCGTTAGTTCTTAGAATAAAATACATGTTTTAAGATTACTTTTTTCATGGGAAAAGCTCTCCAAAACATTATTTCTATTTCTAGGCTAAGCATGGCCTTAGTCAAATTAATAGGATTTTTTTATATGGGCCAGATATTAATTATGTGAATATTGATGCTAAATTAAGGTATGTATGAGTTAATTTGTTTTAAAGAGACACCTTAAATCGCAAGGTTTGAGCTGAAAATGTACCCTGCTGGTTTACTTTAGTTGTGCAAAAAGTATTTTCTATTTGGTGGTTGGACACTTCGACCCCGGACGATTCGACCCCGGA
>MUZC01000289.1:66060-88459 GCA_002072015.1 Radix auricularia | reverse complement strand
AAAAAAAACACACGTTGAATCGCAAGGTTTGGGCTTAAAATTTTACACTGCTGGTTTTCTTAATCTTTGCAAAAAGGATATTATCAGTGGCTAAGAAATAGTGCCACTCAGGGCTCGGCGATATTATAAACTCATGACCCAAGAAATGAAATAGTTCAAATAGTTCACAAAGTTGCCCCTCTTTATAAAAATTACAATTCCGCTATTTAACCCCACTCTTACAACAGTGTATAAATGCTTATACACTTACCATTTTATTATTTAAAATCCCTGAGCGTTTACTTTCCATACGAATTTCCTTAATGTCAGTTTATAATGAAATCGATCCAAAACACTTACTTGTATTAAGTAAGCACCTAAGAAAAATACATCTTACTCCTAACAAATATTTGCAATTGTTTTTATGCTAAATCACTCTTTGAATGCTTCAAAAGCGGTTCCGTGTTAATTTTTCTATTTTAAGAAATTTCATTTTCTGTTATTTTGACTTGTTATAAGTCCTTATAAAATTTGCCTCCATCCGATTATATACGTAGATGTATAAAAGCTTATATTAAAATGTAAAATTGATATGTCGTCTGCACTTAAATAATTTCTTCACATTTATTTATATCGTTATTTAACAGTGACTTCGAGCCATCTTCGTGTGATTTTTTTTATTGCAAAATACAATTTAAAAGTTTAGAAAGGTTCAATTTGCTTCAAAAGTAAATATGCGCCAATTAGCCTCAATCTTACCCAATTACATATTATAATTATAAATAATGCTATTTCAGTAGCGACTATAAGTTCTTTTCACTGTTTATTTTCTATTGAGGAATTCATGTGAGTAATTATTCAACTAATGCGCAAGGGCTCATTTCTTCTAAAATGAAACATAAAGTAAAACCATCTCTGAAAAAATTATTGGAGATTGATCTTCTCATTAACAGTTTTTTTAAGTCACATTCGATGACCTCCCGGTATCTTTTATTCAAGCACCCACGAAGATCGCATCGGCAGAAACCTGTGTCCATAAAATTAATGGAATTTTTCATAATCTAATGCATAATTTTAACTATACATAAACCATTACCTGGTAACGTCTTTTCAATATTAATTTCACTTTTTGAAATCTATGAAATAAATCGTTATTTCACAATTTATACAAACACACAATCAAACGCACACAAAGCCGCACACACACACACACACACATATGAACACACTCGCACACATGCTTATTCACACACTCGGATTATCAACATAAAAAGTAACATCAAATAAATTAATATAATAAAAGCTTCATGACGCCACTTAATTTTTTTTTACGGCGCGCAAAACCAGACGCTATGTTAATCTCAAAACAAAAATCATTATGATTTTACGTCTATATTTTCAATTTTAAAAAAGTAATCTAGAGTTGCGGGGCATAAGGGATTCACACTGACGGACGGAAATGCGCCTTAGCGCATTATATAATAGATATTTTACGCTGGTATTTGATAAAATTAATAGATCTATAGATAGATCTAGAGAGAGAGAACAATGTTTAAAAAATGCAAAATCTGAAGAAAAAAAAAGACTTTTATGTACTTCTTAATTTCAACAATACTTTCGTGTTGTTTCATGCGTAAAGCAAACCCTGGTTCGAGATAAGAACGGTGCTAAAACTAAACCTCACCCTAACCCTAACTCGATGGCTATGCATCGATCGTTTAAATACCGCATCCAAATCGGAAGTCGTCAAGCGGTTCTCAAGGGACTATTCATTAAACACAGCTGCCCCTTACAGCTGGCCCGCGTATTCTCAAAATTGTGGCCGTCTGCATCGTTCCTGGTTCTCCAGCCGCCCATTATGCGCGTGTTTGCGTATAACAGGACAAACAGAGTTCAGTTGCGCATTCACCCAGCTGACCGAGACTTGAGGTTGAAACTTCTTGTATATTTACAATCTTATTTCCAATGACCGCAGGTGTCTAGGAATACTTTAGTGGAAGGATCGGATCCATGTGTAGTGTGGTGCTAGAAGTAAGGGGAGGGGGAGAAGTAGGCATCTCGGAAACTGCCATAACCCAGTCTGCAAACGCCTAATACTGCAAGTTTTTTAATTTTATTTTTACGTTTTAAAGAGGTGAATGAAACACATAGGGCTCTCAAAGAATTGAAGATTGTACTAAAACTTCTTATTTCCATGGTGTATTGTTCAGATATTTAGAAACCTATGCCGTTTCAAGCTACTTCGTTTAAAATATTTTGGAGAAAAGTCTATGGGAATTAGAATATGTTAACAGAGGCGTAGTTAGGGGGACATGAGTACGCGTGTCCCCTGACACCAAAATACAGGAGCGTGAAACCGATGATTACTACTGCGTATTATAATATGTGGAAGACGGTAGGCAATTGATGGGGGGCAATTTAATAGTACTCTGTATACAAGGAAACCTGGAAGTAATCAACTTAAATCTCTTCAGAAGTTCATAGCAATGTTTCTACTTGTTCACCTGGTGGGATAACAGATACCACATTTAAAACCATGAGCCTTGTCGTGAATTAAAACTGAATTATCCTGGAATAAGATCACGTTGAAACGTATCGTTTTTTGTCAAGCTGCAAGCAGCTCTATTTCCTTGTTTATTTTTCTATAATTACATTTCTAGGACCCCCGCGAGTCTTGCTATATATATATTTCTGGATCAATATATGATGCGCCAGGAATTAGATTAACAAACGAAACAAATCTGCAATAGTAGAAATAGTTTTTTTCTCTCTCTTAATGAATGAAAATTTAAAGCAGTTGCTAAAGTTTCGGCTCTCTTGCATAAAGATATAAATTTTTGAAAGATGATGGATTCGAAAAGATGTTAGAGCTAAGAATACGTGAGGGGAATATCTAAACAATGTCAGACTTACAAAAATAAGTTTTAATAAACCTATCTATTATGAAGTCAGTGGATTTAAATCATGGTATTTAATCCAAACTTNCAACAACAACTTATGTTTCTACCCAACAGCATTCAGTAAGTTATTTCAATGACAACCTATTCAATTAAGCCACAAATTAGCTGCTCTATGAGACATCAGCTAAAATTTTATTAAAGGCATGTGAAGAAAAATAAGGGGGGGGGGTGGGGGGGATGGGGAGTAAACAAAAATAGTGAAACCCCCTTGCCTTAAAGCGATCTACTTCTTTCAAGTCGTGTCACTGAGAGAGTGACGTGGACTTGAACTGAGTTATTAATATACAGAGCGGGTGAGGTCCTTCTACTTGATTCACGGGACTGTGAATTATCTGACAAATGTCCGTTCTAGGAGCGCCTTTCTGCCTTATAAAAATAGTAAGTTTGTGGGGATTTGGTGGGGTGAGATTTTTGGAAAATTTTTCAACCTGCAGATTGTACACTTTTGTTAAAAAACAAGGCATAAACTACTTATTTTCATTGCACAATTTGATTGCTTATTTTGTATTTTATTTAAAAGATATATCGCAATCCTAGTCTATATGATACATACAGACAGCATCATCAGAAACTAAATTGATAACACGGCTCCTAGCGATGATTTTATCTGCTCCAAGAATTGAACCTTATTGCTTGTCAAGATTTGTTTTTGTTGAAAATTTTATGGAGCACCCGAAGGTCTCATTCACAGAAGTTTAGCTGTTCTCATTCAGAGTGTGTGTGTGTGTGGGGGGGGGGGGGGGGGGGGGACAAGAAGTTTGGTATGACTTCTTTCCGTCTTTGTCGACTGCAGCTTTTGGTGTGGCTGATAAGACCGATCCTCATGTGGTCGATTCTTCTGCAACGATATTGCCATCGAACGTCATAGAAATTTTCTCCGCATAATAGCCTGTAGCTTCATTGTGGGGATTGTGGGATCTATGTTCATTAAAATTTAAACTTCATCGAAATTTGCCATCATTGTTTGTGGATACAGAAAAAAATCAGCGAGTCATACAATTATTTAAGATGACGCCTCGGGGGATTTAAAATGTTAACTCGGCCGTATTTGGTCCAATGAAAGGACTTTGTGACTTAACTTCGTTACATGAATTTCGTTCACTCCTTTCACTTGAAAGAGTTTCTCTGTAGGGCACTGAGGTGCAGATTTTGAGAACACCTGGTCTTCTCAAGGAAAGGGAACGTAGCCAACTATATCCTTCTCATATCAGCCTTTCGTCGCATTCCCTCCCTTCTTATGAAGCAGAAATTGTTTCTGACATCTTGTAAAGTTTGAGTTCATACCACGCCCGACCAGCTCCATCATTCATTCTAATGTTTTTCGGAAAAGTTCTATGACTTTCACAAGCTAGAAAGACATCATTTGTATACTCCTCATTCTGCCGTAAGCACATAAGAATTAGTTAGGGGCTTAGAAAAACATGCGCAATCGCTTCCGTTCCCATGGTGAACGTCATGTTACTTGTTTATTTGTTTGATGGTTATCACAGTTTTTAATTGTTGAAATTGTGGATTGGTTGAGAGTTGTAGCGATCTCATCTTATCAAATGTTACATACACTCCTTCAATAAAGATGGTTATTGCGTCCTGCGTTTTTTTCACGGTGTGAGCCAAGTCTTGCATTTTTATTAGATATTTCAATGTTGACTGTTTCTTAGTTTTACTGGTTTGTTCAAGCAAACCATTTGTTGAATGTTGGAACCGTAGAAGGAGGATTTTAAAGTTTTTTTTTTTTTTTTTTTATAAATAATTTTTTAACCACATCCTCGTATGATAACAAACTGAAATTTCGCAGAAGGATTTTAAAAAAAAATTAAATTATGTTTTGCTTTTATTTAACGTATTATTTTGTGATTCACAATCCTTTTGTAATATGCATAATTTGTATATGCATATTGATTTTTTTATACGTATTTTTTCTCGTCAGAACAGATGGAAAACTGTAAAACTCTCACCATATTTTTCTATGATAAATTATTTCTTCTCACTTCATCTTGTAATTGTTATCCCGAATCTCATCCCACTCACTGCTTTTCATTGCGTGCCTTGCTGCGCTCTCATTCGCGGAGTTTGTCCATATTGGGGACCCGTCAGTAATAAATGAATTGGAAATGCAAACATCAAATAAAGATTATCTTCACTCCTACCGTGAATGCGCTGTCCCAGCTACTTAGATTTTGAAACCTTAAGTTTTATTACTTACAAGACAACATTTTCCTGTAGGTTTTGGCGAACTTTGAGCTGGTCATGACGTAGATAATGAAATTGACAGAGGCGCTGATTTGGTACAGGACGCCTTGGATGTACACGATGACCTGGGTGAACTCGAATGACAGCAACTCTCCGTCTGACCCCAGCGGAAAGTACACGTCAAAAACAGCCGACGGCGCGAGTACCACCAGGAATATCACGCATACCGTCAGCAGCATCTTTACGGCCTTGGTGTCTCGCCTGCGTCTTGGCGCGGACGTCGAAAGCTTCATGCCCTTCCTGGACACTGAAATCTTGACGACGATGGTCGACGTGCAAACGAAGACGACAACTATCGGCACAGTGGTTGTCAGGTTGTTGGTCAACCCACTGATGTATAACATGATGTCGTGGACGTGCTCGAAGAAAAACTGCTGGAAGTGGAGAGCAGCGTATGTAGCGTTGCTGGCGTTGTCGACATGCCAAGTGGGGTAATACAACAAATGGTAGGGCAAGAGGAGCAGGATGATGTAGAAGTACACTCCCGCCAGGACGAGCTTCATGCGCCATGGGGTCACGATCCTGGACACCCGTAGTGGCAGGCACACGGCCAGGACTCTCTCCATGGCGATGACCGACACGTGACACATGCTGATGGAAATGGACGCCTGGTACCAGGGGTACACGTAGACGGTGTAGAAAACCCAGTATGTCAGGGCACCGAAGCGGTCAAGTCGATCGAGAACGCTTTCCAGCTGCCTGACGGTGGACAGGACGGAGAAGAGCAGGTCCGAGACGGAGAGTGACGTCAGCACGATGTTGGTGGCGTCGGAGAAGCCGTGTCTGGTAAGGATGATAATGTTGAAGATGTTTCCGACGATTCCAACTCAGCAGAGGAGCTGCAAGGCGATGCAGTTCATGAAGAGATCGATGAGCATCAGGATGTCTAGGCTGAAACTGTATTTAGACGACAGGATGGGATCACTGTCACTCATTGGAATGATGAAGACGGTTCCGTTGTGATTTTCATTGTCAATAAGGATTTCGTGCAAAACAGTAAAATTTAGCATATTTTTTTTCCAATGATTATAGCGCAACCTTAAAGAAGCTTTTAATTAATGAAGGTACTTCTACAGCTATGCCCTATTAGGTATTCGAACTGTCGGTATTGTGGCATAGGCCCTGATGCGGTATAACGCACCTGTTGACATCGTGGCAAGCGCTGGAAATATATTTAGTAGGGGGGTTAGAGCCGGGAGCAAGTCCTACGCTCAGACATTGTTGTATGGTACAACACAGCAGATGGAGGCTTACCAGATGTTAGCGAAAGCTTTTATGACAGTAAGTCTCAAAATTTTACAAAAAGCATATCATGTTTGTGCTTAGTAGCTTATTTGAGATGATTTAGACAACATTTCTAACCGTTGAGAAAATACCATTTAAAAAATGAACATTCGACTCTTGAAGCAGCTCAAAATAATCTCAAAGGTCAAATACCGAAAGAGTTAAATAAAAAGAAAAGGTTTATCAGAAATCTAGAGACAAAAACATAAACGATCTACACTAAAGTCACGTAATTGCTAAGTGACGATATAAGATACTAAAGAATCTATTCTTGTATCAATCTGCTTCACAAGCATTCGCTAGGCGTGTGGTGGTCATTGCCTGTTAGGAAAAATTAATTATGTTTTTAAAGACAACTAAATCTGTAATTTACATTTATAAAATTATATATAAATGAAATACACGATTTTACTTAATGTGTACTTTTTTTTAAAACAATAGGAAACACCCGTAACATCAATTTCTATTTTACGAGAGCTCTAACCTAAATTGATTTAAGTATGGATCGCAAACATTGAGAGAACGTCATCCGTGTTGTTACTCACGAAGATATAATAGATAGGACTGTTTCTTAGGAATTAATCTAAACTTATATGTTACAGACGCTCCTTCTGTACAGAAGTGGAATTAATATTGTGACTGTAGATTGTATGTTTGGCACCATGCATGACTATCTCCTAAGATCACATTTGTTTTTTTAACCAATAAGCCTTTTTTTTGCCCCTCCCGCCCTTCCCCCCACCATTATTTAATGTCAGCTGTTAATTAAATACACGAATTAATTGCTAGGGTAGGTTACCAGGCTATCTCATCTAATAACAGTTTTGTTGTTGCCGTGACTACCATAATACGAAAACAATAGGGGGATCTGTGTTAGAGAATAACATATTGGTTGTTCTCCTGTAATTAAAATAGGTATGCAAGGACTGTATTTAAATTGTGTTTTGTTGCAGAGACAAGAAATAAGTATATGAGGAGCTTACCTCTAAATTCTCAACGTATATTATTATGCTTGATAATATATTGATATATTACATTGTAGGTTTTTGACACAGTCTTGTCATACAAATGTTGACATCTTTCAATTACATTGATATAAATGTCAATGAGAAGTAGGACATGACAATTCTGTTGAGGGTGTTTTCATTATTTTTCTTAAATGTCCTCATGTGAGAAGTCTGTGGAGGGGTCGTTGGGTGGCGGATATTTGCTGTATCATCGTGGCAACAAGGGAGTCCAATGATAATTATAATAATATAACTATAAGACTTTTTCGTGTATCAGTAATTCCTACATGTCCACATAATGGCAATTTTACATGGTTCACAAGTCTTTAGGTTGATTTTGTCTGGGAACTGTGTGAAGTGGGGTCTGTGTTTGTGTGATCGGGGGGGGGGGAGGATGTCGTAAATGAAGTGAGTGGACCGGACGCTATGGTAGAAGATCTTGTCAACAAAATCCGACAGCGTTGTTGTGGTGTTCATCACTGCTGTGGTTGTTAATCATCACATTGGCTAGTGTTAAACACGAAAGCTGTTTACTGACCGAAGTAGAGGCTTTTCAAGCAAATAATTATGATGTTCTTTGACGCAATTTATTTTTTTTTAAACTTCTGTTGACATCAGATCTAGATTTTGAGGATAGCGTTTTAAAATTCTAATAAATCATGTCAATTTTTTTTCATAATTAGAGAAATTGTTAGAAGTGTTGGGGAGAATGGGGAAACGGAGAGTGCTGAAAAAGGACTGGGAAGTGAAAAAATTAAACAACCCGTAAAAACAAAGTTTTTGACTACAAACCCCTTACATATTAGACATTACAAAAAGTATTAATATGTTCAATATGATATGCACCGCGCGACTGACCTTGTGACATCGAGGGCTGGAGTGAACCAGTGACCGGTGGAGGTCAACTATAGCAGACGGCTACACATACTATATAGAGATAAACTTTAAAAAATCATTAAGTTAATTACGGTACATTTGATTGATTTGAAATCTCGATACAATGCATTGCTAAGTGACACAAGTCTATATGCACAATTCCAGCTCAATAGAATCATGGGAAGTTGGTCATTTTTTACCTTTGATTTTCCAGGGGGGGGGACCACGACAGAGAGATATCACAACAAAATGATGGCGTTAATATAAGGGATTTAAAAAGAGAGCGTTGTAGAGAAACGTGAGTGACAGTGGGGCAGAAAGTAATTGTACTGAATAGAAGGAAAATGAGAGTGACAGAGGACAGAATGATGAAGGATATTTTAATCAAATTTCGTCGTGTTGGAAAGGGAGAAATTTCCGAGAATCGTTGAGGAAGGGTAAACTGAAAATAATTACTTTTCTTGGAATCCATCTTATAAATGTCATTGTCGGCAACAGTATTATTACAGATTCTTTTGTTTGAGATGTTTGACATTTTTCTCCTTTGTAATTGTTACTTCTGTTAAAATATTTTTAAAACATATTTTTTTCTTTTAAAGAGACGATAAATAATTGTAAATCTATTTATTTTGATTTCGATCTTTTCAAATAAAAATTTTAAGATTGGATAAAAGTGGTTGTGTGTCTGTTAATTTTATCAGTTGGTATCTGTTAATTCCTTTGTTCAATTAATACATTGTTTGTTTCCATCGGTCCAATTTGTAAACATCGTTAAACATAAAGGAGCCAGAAGAAGTAATCTATACTAATAAAAGCCTAAGCCTTCACTGACTCACTGACTTATCACTACTACTACAACTTCCCGTGCAGATAGAACCATGAAACTTTGGGAAGTTGTTGAGCACTCTCGCTCAACGATATTTGGCGAAAAAGTATTTTAAAATTCCCATTCATTGAGGGGGGTGCTAAAAGAATCAACACTAATTTTCCATTTTCCCGTGTAGATAGAAGCATGAAACTTTTGGAAGTTGTTAAATTCACGCCTGCGATGGTAGCAGGCGAAATGATTATTTAAATTAACAATCACTGGTTGCCGGGGTCCAAAATGTATTTTTTTTCTTATGAGCTATATAAAAAATTACTCATCACTAATTATCCGAATTCCCGTGTAGGTATAAGCCGGAAACTTTGAAAAGTTGTTAGGTACACTCCCGCAAAGATGGCAGGTACAAAAATATAAAATTATCACTCCCGGGGGGGGGGGGCAGGGCCAAAATACATATTTTATTATGTTAATGCTTACTCGTCACTAATTCTCCAAATTCCCGTGTAAGTAGAAGCGTAAAACCCTGGGAAGTTGCCAAGTACCCATCCGCAATGGTAGCAGGTGAAAAATAAGTATCACTCACTGGGGGGCCCGGGCCGCAATGTACTTTTTTTTTCCTATTTGAAGCTACATAAAGACAGACTTATAATTAAATCTCAAATCTCCCACGTATGTAGATACTTGAAACTTTGTAAAGTTGTTGAATACACTCTCAATTGGCGAAAAAGAATTTTTAAATTCCCACTCATGGTGGGCCGGACCAAAAAAGTTTTTTTTCCTAATATGGACTATATAAAATAGAATCAACAACAATTCTCCATTATAACGTGTAGGTAGAAGCATGAAACTTTGAGAAGATTTTAAGTACCCTCACTGGAGGAATGGGGGCCCAAATGTAGTTCTTTCCTAATATAGGCTAAATAAAAAAGACTCATCATTAAATCTCCAACCTCCCATGTAGATAGGAGCATGAAATTTAGGGGAGTTGTTATGTACCCTTCCGTAATGGTTACAGGCGAAAATATATATATTTAAATTATCACACTCTGGGGTTCAGGGGCCAAAATGTAGTTTTTTCACTATATGTGAGCCAAATAAAAATTTATTAAACTTTGGATAATGTGTAAATGGCTTTTGACAAAACTTGGAATATAGAAACTTGATGGCCTATATTAAAATACTATAGGAAATTAAAATTATATTTATCATTCTTTTGGAGCCCAGGACCCCTAATCTCTTTTTCGTAAACGTTTAAGAAATTTTCAACATTCGATTTATCAAAATTTTTAAAATACAAATATTGTTAAACAACTACATCCATCAAGGTCCAGATTGTAATCAATAGGTGTTTTGAATTTTTTTAGCGGGTTTTCAACGCTAACTGAATCCTAATTTTCGCTGAAAAATGCGGGTATTTAGCTAGTTAATAATAATACGAACTCCTTTTTCTTGTTCAGCATGTTTATCATGTAACGACATAAGATAAAATATCAATGATTTATTTTTATAGTTCTGAATAGCCACATAGATTTTGTTTAAACTAATTGAAAGAGTTTTTGACAAAGAAGGCAAAGAAAAATCGTGTCAATAAAATAAATTGTGTTCGCCATCAATTAAAACTATAGAACTCGTTCTAATGATATTGTTTCCCAAGCATAACATCACTAATTCTCCAACTTTTCATGAGGGTATAGATCATGAAATTTTGGGAAATGTTGAATATCCTTCCATTATCTTAGCCGGCAATTTATTTGTAAAATTACCATTCATTGAGACTCAGAGACCTAAATGTAGTTTGTTTTCCTTTTATTAGGTTTGCCTTTTATTACTATAGATATATGTATGTAGGTACATGTTTGTACCTATTGAATAAAAATACACATTATTCCCTTAATTTGGTACCAATTTAACTTACACTAAAAACTGGTTGGTGTCGTGTTATATTTGTTCAGTATAATTTTGCCTGGTTGAGCTCGATGTTTAACCAGAGTTTTTCAAAGTAGGACACAGGAACGTCGGTGTTAAGAGAACGGTAACTG
This sequence comes from Radix auricularia, assembly GCA_002072015.1. NCBI lineage: Eukaryota > Metazoa > Mollusca > Gastropoda > Lymnaeidae > Radix > Radix auricularia. The sequence goes on along the minus strand of MUZC01000289.1, from coordinate 77,238 downwards.
TCAATCACAGCTGAATCATGATTGCATGCAGACGACGGTCTTCAGAGGTGTGTGTGTCAGGAAAATGTTCTGAGAGGGTGGTAATTTTAACTAAGATTCAAAATTTAGTAAGTCCATGAAAGCACTATGACGAAGCACTGAATAGAGTACAGCTAATGGCTCCCCGAGTGTTGTGTGAAGTGAGTGAAACAAAGGCTCGTGGAACAGAGTTTCATTCCCGAGGTCAAAACCAGAGGCGTACTCACTAGTAGTATCGCTCAGTGCGGTAAGTCAAAGTGTTACCCTTTCACAACTTACTCCATATAACACCTCTGAGTCTGTCAGTGCAAATAATGGGAACTTAAATAATTTTACTCTTTGGTGTCACCCCCTTGTGAAGGCGACACCAAGTGCGGTCCGCACCCGGGCACCCCTCCGTCAGTGACGCCTTTAGTCTAGACAATGAAAAAGCATGAAACTTCCTCAATGACGACATTTTAATTTACTCCAGGCAATCACGAGATAGAACTCTGGTAGGTGGTAAGAAGTGACAGGATGACAATGCGGTGTTTCAAAATAAATCCTTGACATACAGAATCTCCCTCGGCGGATCTATTTTAAAATAGATCTTCGGGGGGGGGGGGTAAATATTTTCTTTTCTTCCCGATTAAAATAAATTCTCCACTACCATGTAAAATAATGTCTCCCTCAAAATACCCCCCCCCCCTCCTTTTTTCACACTTTCAATGTAACGCAAAGAGGACACTCAAAGGAATAACGAATAATTGCATGACATGGTCTAATATACAAAAGATGGGATGAGAACCACACCGTTTGAAACAGTTAATGGGCGTGACAGAATTTGAAGGTGGCTTAATTGCTTACATTTTTTCACAGTAAAAACTTACCCACAGGGAGTATAATAACATATTTGGGGTGAGACTGCAATCAGGATAATAAATTAGGGAATGGAAAGAAAACATGTAAACACGGTATGAACTAGTGTGACTAGAGCAGTTTTTGGGTGGGTAAAGGCAATTGTGTTTTGTCATAAAGCAAGGATTATGTCTTTAAAGGCATGATTTTATGTTGCTACTTGAAACGCTTAAGTCGCAAAAATGTTAGGTGTTCCGACAGTGAGAAAGTTACTTACTATTATTGCGTCCTACGCTGATCCATTGCCTTGTACTTTTATTACAGTTTTCACGTGTGCGTGTGGGCGTATGTGCGTGTGTGGTGTGGTGGTGGTGGTGTGTGTGTGTGTGTGTGTCTGTGTCTGTGTCTCTGTGTGTGTGTTTTTGTCTGTGTCCGTGTGTGTGTTTTTGTCTGTGTCCGTGTGTGTGTGTGTGTGTGTGTGTGTGTGTGTGTGTGTGTGTGTGAACATGTCACTGGAACGTGTTTCCTTATATTAGTAGGACTCTTTTAAATTAAATTGATAATCTCAATTACTTCATTTCACAACCATTCAATATTATCAGGCATGAAATAATTTTGATGTAATTAAATAAAATATCCTACAAAGAAATACGTGCAAAGAATGTCTATTAATTAATGATAAGCTTAATAATATGTCTCCAATAGAATATCAAGTGAAAATTTTAGAAATTTATATAGTTATCATTGTTCCACGTTCATATCGTCCACGTTTGTCCCTGCTTTCTTTGGGAAACGAGATGACAGTCATTTCATTCAAACATCTACATAGATCGCCTAACTAACTCATCGGCACACCTAAACACGAACTTCAAACAACTACATAGATTGCCTAACTAACTCATCGGCACACCTAAACACGAACTTCAAACAACTACATAGATTGCCTAACTAAACCATGGCGCACCTAAACACGAACCTCAAACAACTACATAGATTGCCTAACTAACTCATCGGCACACCTAAACACGAACCTCAAACAACCACATAGATTGCCTAACTAAACCGTGGCACACCTAAACACGAACCTCAAACAACTACATAGATTGCCTAACTAAACCGTGGCACACCTAAACTCGAACCTCAAACAACTACATAGATTGCCTAACTAACTCATCGGCACACCTAAACACGAACCTCAAACAACTACATAGATTGCCTAACTAACTCATCGGCACACCTATACGTGAGTCTTAAACTAACTAAACGCCCACCTCCACCCAGTCTCCTCAACACTTCGATCGGGGCTATACAATTAATTTAACTTTTTGAGAGACAGCAACCTAAGCTACGCTACTAATGGTTAACAAGTGTGACCTCATTCTTTTAAAGTTTAAATTTTGACCTGTGTTGTGTGTTCAGAGATGACTACAGTAAAAGTAATCTTATTTAAAATCTTATTTTTTACTATATTTCAAAGTCATGTAATTTTATAAAAAAATTTTACAAACTTTGGCTACTTGGTTTTATTTAACTTTCCTATGTAAATTCTTTAAACACTACCTTTAATTACGGTAATAATATTTTATATTTATTTCAAGTACAAATTAAAAAAAAACCGCAATATTAGTTCTAGCCCTTACCATAGGTGCTACTCAAAAACGTAAAGAGTGAACTACATGTTCCAAGGCATCGGTGTTCCTGAGGGTCATCCACTGATTATCGTCGGATAATCTGCGATTCCTCCAAGGGCATAGACAACCTACAAGGGAGTCCCAGGAATCTCTATCCTGGGCCAGCTTCTCCAGGATCTTCAATTCATGGCCAATTCTCTTGATGTCTGCCTCCAATTCTCGGCCTCTTTTCCGCTTACCCTGGGCGTTCCATTTTAGGGCTTGCCTTGTTGTATAGGTAGCAGGTTTTTTTAGTGTTTGACCACCTCCACCTCCACTGCTTCTGAAGAATATCTTCCTCAATTGGATTTTGTTTAGTCCGCTGCCACAGTTCCCGGTTGCTGATTTTGTCCTGCCGGTGAATTCTGAAAATCCTTCTTGGACAATGGTTGAAAAATGACTAAATTCTGGACTATTAGCCATCCATAAAAATGTTTTATCTTCACATTAACATCCTTGGGCTATCCATGTATCATTCACACATAAAGTCCACTGAGTTATCCATGTATCATCCACACATAAAGTCCATTAAACTATCCATGTATCATCCACACACAAAGTCCACTGAGTTATTCATGTATCATTCACACATAATTCCATTGAGCTATCCATGAATCATTCACACATGAAGTTTCCTAAAGTTATCTATGGGTCATCCTCACGTTAAAATTTAAGCTAAGTTTTGGAAATCACATAGTGGGTATCATTTGTACCAGTATGGACAATTCGTGCTATACAATTATAGCGGCGAGTAAGCTGGAACAGCATTAGCAGAGCTACTTGCGCTATTCATCATTTAATTAAATTGAGCACTTCGGCACCTTAACTATACAAAAGCAAAACGTATTAGTAAAAAATTAAATAAACTAGTTTCATTAAATTAATTTTAAAAGTTCATTGATTATTATTTTTTAATGACTAATTCACCTATTCACAACTTCTGTTCATATGTATGAACAATGTTAGCTCAATTGGACCAATGAAAAATTTGTGAAATAATGATTTTAAGATTTTGACATTGACTTGATGGATAGAGAAAACCTTTCGGTCCACTGCCCTTAATGTTCTCCTAATCTTTACTTTTTTTTAAAAATAACTGTTTTAACACTACAGACGCTCTTTCTGTGTATAAAATTGTTGTTTCCTTCCTTTATATATAAACACTCAGGACATTAAGGCCTATTGGCAATTGACGCATCGTTCACACGCCAAATCTGTGAAGGGATTTGTGAGACAAAAGGTCCAGTAGCCTTTGGTTCCCTATAGAGTACCTTGCATTCAGAGCAGTGTGGACTCATGCACAACCTTAAACCCGCGAACAGGACCCGGCCTCCACAGAGATTTGAACCTGCGACTGTCGGTACGACAGTGACTCAAGTTGGTGCTTTTGAGGGGTGATACCTTCTCACAAGTCACGTCGTTTCTAACACGAAGCTGTGTAACGTCCATTGTATACCACTGGAGTGGATGGACACAGGAACAAGCCCTTCGACATGCGCCTCTTTGAATTAGCCGCACCCAAATTATGGGGAAATAAAAAGAAAAGTTTGAGAAAAAAATGTGATGACTTTTTATTTTAGTTTTTGAACACCAGAGCATAACAAGGCTGCTTGTATAGCATTTATAGTGTTGGATATATAGAAGAATGTTTTCATTCATTCATTTATTCCCATCATCTCTCGTGGAAATTTTTCTCCCTCGTCAATACCTCACGTCAAACCTTATTTAATTCAGGGTGATTGAGAACTAAGAAACGAGTCTTTAAGTTTTTCATCCGCTTAAAGCGTTCTATTTAGCACAGTTAATAGACTTAAAGAAATCTTTGTGTTTAGAAAAAAAGTCAGTTTGTTTCACGTATGAAAAAGAGGCTATGAAGCGAGACATAATATACAGTAAAGAAATGTATATACAGTGTCTTATTTAACATAGTGTCGTGTAGGGTGTTAGGATGCTGTAATTCTAAAATAAAGCAGCAACTTCTATTTTTCCAAGTTTCTCATAGTCGTAAGTAACTTTGTAATTAAAAATAAATGACTTTGTAGTTATATTGTACGTTTATTTATTTTTTATATTGAAAAGATAAGTGCTTTACATCTTTAAATTACGATATTGATACACATTTTGTGTCTAATGAGCTACCATAAAAAATAAATTCGATTCGCTTTAAAAAAAAAAATATTGTAACTTAACACTGCAATTATATGTAAGCTTAAATAATTTGTTTCATTGATATGCCAATTCGTGTTATTCAAATATTTTTAGAAATGATTTGTTATTTTATCTCATAGTCACCTACTTTTATTATTATCAACGTTGAAAGGTAAATTACGTTAAATGTATCAATCACCCTTAATCAAACAAGCGATTGATTAAAATCGTGTTTAATCACGCTTTAATAAACAGAGTCGACACCATTTTCTTGTAATTGGTAATTATTATTATTATTATTATTATTATTTGTTATTTCTTAAATTAAGTTTTTCCAGCAAACTCTGCAAAAATACCTTTTGCATATCTTGGTTAAATATTTTTAAAAAGACTTTATGATGTTACAAACATAACTTTTTATCTCTCGAATAAAACTCAAAAGCAATTTACTGAACCATTTAACCATCCCAATGAGTTAAAATTTTGGAGAAATATGTCAATAATAGATTTTAAAATTGTCTTATAAGTATACGAATAGAAAATGCAGTTTTAAAAAGAAATTACGGATCAATTTATTTTAAAAACCAACAGAAAAGAAGGAAAACTTTCAAATCATGACTAAATACGATGTTAAACCATTGCAAAAAAAAAAATGCATCAGTCAGCTTGTGAGAATCGCTGAGCAGAAATGTAATGTTACCATTGCGAACTGATGCAAGCAAGACTTAAAAACAGTTCACACATTTATAATGGTAAGGAGTTCTGGTCACTAATAACAGGTCATGAGGACTGACTAAATATATATTTATATCTATACTTCAGCTACCTCAAACAATGAAGTCCCTGTCCCTTTTCTTGGTGTGGTCACAAATGCTGTTGTAGCGGACCCCACCAAGGTGATTCACGCACGGCTCGGTAACTACATGGGGCTAGAGACGACGGCTGCCAACTACAAAAAGTACTGGTCATTTAGAGGAATCCCTTTCGCCAGGCCACCACTAGGAGAACTGCGCTTTGCTAAACCAGAGAGACTGCCTCATCAAGGTTACCTTACTTTAAAAAAAATAAACAGAGTTGATAAACCCAATTCAATGTTTTTTTTTTTTTTTTTTTTTTTTTTTTTTTTTTTTTTGACAATGGTATTCATTTTATTACATCACAAAACCCATAATCATGTACATTTAGAGTCATTTCGATAGGGGAGTTTAAGTAAATATTCAAATAAATATGTTAGATTTAAAAAGGCTATTTTATATTTTATGTCTTATGCAAACCCATTGCCTTATTATTGACCATACATAACTTATCATTGGTGAAATGCATAGATTAGATTAAATTCTTCTGTTACATATATAGCTAATCTAACTTGGGTTTAATGAGTCAAAGCCTTATTTTTTTTAAAATGACGATGGATTAGTACACTTAACTTTATTATTAATCCGTTTGAATTATATTTAAGAAAAAGTAAAAATGTGAGCATGTTCACAAAATAATACTTGAATCTTTCCCATGACTTATTTTTTTAAGGTGGAACAAATAACAATTGAAATAAAATATAAACAAATTTGTTACAGATTATTTAGAAATTTGCATCGCTTTAATAAATGTCACTTTCATTTGTCTTGCTACGGAAACGAAAATTGTTACTCTATCTAAACCAGAGGGCATATTTAACGCCACAAAACAAGGTGCCGCCTGCCCCCAGACTCCATATTTACTCTCACCGAACGAAAACGTGTCTGAAGACTGCCTGACACTGAACATATTCGTCAAAGATCCAAGATTCACTAACAAGGGCACCAAGAAAGTCCTGGTCTGGATACACGGCGGCATCTACCTCTTCGGCTCCTCCTACATCTACGACGCTGGAAGTTTCGTCACCGAACATGACGTCATAGTCGTGACCATCCAATACAGGTTGGGAGTCCTTGGTTTTCTGAGCACCGAAGACGAGGCGAGTCCTGGAAACTACGGCCTGTGGGACCAGGCGCTGGCCATTGAATGGGTCAAAAATAACATCAGAGACTTTGACGGTGATCCAGATGATATTACCATCGCCGGAGAGTCGTCGGGAGCCGCCTCTGTTTCTACTCTGTCTATAAGTCCGTACACAGCTGGGCTTTTTACAAAGGCATATTCTCATAGCGGCAGTGCCACCTCTCTATTCTCGCGATACACCAATGCTAAATCTGATGCTCTGCTCTTGGCGCGATCACTCAACTGCTCGGTGAATCATCAACCAGCGGATCTCAGTCTGTTAGTGTCGAAGGCGTTGATTCAATATTTGAGAACTAAACCAGCTAATGTTCTTGTACCCCCTTTAGAACCTCTTCGATCAACCTTTGTGCCTCGGGTCGATGGAGACTTTATCCCGAGACCTCCCATTGAACTCTTACAAGACCCGATATATTTGCAGAGCATTGGATTCTACAGGAGGAAATATCTCGTGGCCATAAACAATAACGAAATTAGTGCAATTGAACCTCGTTATGGTCCCGCTAAGGATTACTTTTACACCACGAGTAATTTGGCTACTCCTGAAAAAGATGCTCTTTGGAGGCGATTCTCAATCTACAACCGGACAGCAGATCGATTGGAACTGTCCGAGACTGACCCACAGGTTGCGGAAGTGGTGGCAAGTTGGTACGAAGACCGATACCCGGGAGATGAGGCCTACCGTCAGATTTTGAATGATCTTTACTTCATTGTTCCTACTTTCGACGCCCTGAACGCCATTGCTCTCAACAAGACATCGTTCGCTTGGCTGTTGTACTTCAATCACTACCCGAGCTTCATGCGGGGGCAGAGGAAGGGAATGAACCACGGGTTAGATCTCATCTACTGGTTGGACGTGGACATTAACTTAATGGGCGGGTTTTTCACTGAAGGTGTCGGCGGGAAATACGGCGAGGATGACTTAAAGCTGAAAAAGTTGTATTCATCTATTGTTGCTGACTTCATCAAAACAGGGTAAAGAAATATTAATTAGCAAGATGATTTAACAGAAAGGTTATTTATTAAGTAGTGCTACCATAGAGATGATAAATATGTACTCAATATTGAATTGTCTTTTCCTAAGGTTGGATTAGAAATGAAAACAAATTTCAATGAATCAATGGTTTAATTGTGTTCGACGTGGCGACATAACTGCTACATAAGCCATGAGCTGCTACGTGTCTAGACACCACTGGGAGGTTAGGGCACCTAACATTGTGTAAAAACAAGATTTTTCATTCACACCGTCGTCAGGCGCCTTGTTTTGATGCTAAATATATAGACACATGAAATAGCTTGCGTTGGGAGATCGGTCAAAATGGGGGGGGGGGCATACTTTATGCATTTCAATTCGCCTGATGAAGTCATATGTTGAGGGTAAGGCTTGAGTGGACATCATGGCAGGTCATGTCAGACACAAAGGTCATTGCCGTAAATAAAATACAAAATACACAAACAAATTGTTTGTGAAAAATAAAATGGGATTGAACTAACTCGATAGTAAGCGTTTCGACTAATGCCTTTATCAGTACAATAAACATACAGTATGTACATACATAAGTATTAAAATTAGATTTAATTTTTTTTTAAAATACTATATCATTAAGATGTGTGTATAATTTAAAAAAAAAGAATTTGGGAAAAACTGACACATTAGTTTACTGTCGTGTTAGCTAAATAATAAAGCTCAAATTTCTGTTTTCTCACATAATTTTTGGGGGTATTTTGTTAAGTATTTAAAAGATTATTGCAGTAATTATGATTAACATTAACTTTGAAACAATAAATTAAAACATAAATGTAACTAAGTTTTACGTGCTATACGAACTAAAAAAAAAGACGTTTCATTTAGATCTATATGAGCTTCAAATAAAAATATATGCTCACTTCTAATTGAACTTGAACTCGAAATGGTATTGGCAGTTTGGTGTTTGAATTCCTCTCATAATGGTATAACTCGACATTTAAAAGACGGTTTGGCACTGACTAATTATAGAAGGAACTTTTAGTTTTAAAGCTGTTTAACAGAATATCAAGAAGAAAACGACAGATAGCACATTCGCTTCATGGGGAAATAGAAAATAATTTTGTAGCAGTCTTACCACTTTCAAAACAAAGGCGGTTTATATGTCTTTAGTAAATAAAATTGGACTGGATACATCGGCTATTCAAACATGGTTTAGAAGAAGGTTTGGCTAAGTTAATCTGGCCTTCACACTTTGACACAGTCTCATGAATTGGATGACAATAATTTTATTCCATAAAAAATAAATAATAAAAAGCAGAAATAGGCTTTGGGTGTTCTAAATTTTGGTATTGAGTTTATTTTCATATCTCCTGAGCGATGTTTTGAAAGATATTTAGAAAACATCCGACTGGATTATAAAACCAAGGGGGAAAATGGTAAAGGCTACTACAAGGGCAGGTTACACTGTCTTTAAAAACTTTAAATACAACCCTAGACAATTATAAAAATAATAAAACTTAACAAATTTAGGGGAGAACAATAATGATATTTCTTTCCTAGAAAATTACTATAAATACTATAATATTAGTTAAGATAAGATAATATGTTTAGTTATTTTTACCATTAATTATCGTATTTCTTACATGACACAGGAACCCTACTGGGCCATTGAAAGGTATCACCAACAATCCCTGGTACAGGTATGATCAGAGAGACGCGCCATATCTGGACTTTAATACGCAACCGGAAGTTCTGACCCATTTGGCCAGGAGCAATAGGATACTGTGGGAGCAGACAGTACCACATCTGGTGTCTAGGCTGCAGACCACCAAACACCATTCTGGAGCCTGCGATTAGAGGAAACGCGAAAATGATAGAATACCAGAAATAACAACATTGCATTAAACTAGCTTCATTTCTGTTCTAATATTTTGTTATTTGCTATTATTATGTTTTATAGATTTTATATTTCTTTTAAATATTAGCTTGCAGTATGTGTTTAAAAGTAATTTAAAATAACGAATTAAAATTTGTGTGACAGTTTAACGACAAGCAACCAATAGTCTAAATGCCTAAAGGCAAGTGTATGGTTTATATTTTTAAAAGGTAATTATTATTTCTTTTTAATTCTGTGTTCAATTCTATGTTGATTTTCTGACATTGATTGAGATGTAGTTGCAGTAAAACCTGTTATTTCAACCCTAGTTAACTCACCAACCCTATTTATTGAGCTGACCATTTCTGAATGGAACCGACTCATTCTCTTTTTGTCTAACCACTTTCTCATCGGTTATGTCGAATTTTGTTTTTTCCGAGAACCCTAGTTTCTCAAGCACTATTTATACAACCTCCCAATGATTCCATTACTACTTACTATTCAACAGTTATTGAGTTTTTATACATAAAAATGCTCGTCTGTATAAAAACACTATTAAACTTTAAAATGATCATAGGGGCTTCCATAAATGACTTCACGCAACTAGGGGTAGGGTAGTCCCTACATTTGTGACGATGTGTGACGAGGTGGAGGGGGAGTTTAAGACTTGTGACGTCACATCAGAACACGCTACTTGAAATCAAATTTCCACTTAAATATTCGATTTCTTACTATTTATTTTATGACGTTTTATATGGATTCATGCGTGTGACTATATTATAGTGCAGCCTTACTCTAAACACATACTGAAATGACAATAAAGTGATTTGAAACATGCTCATTCTCAAATAGAAAATACAGCTTTGCGGTGGGGGGGGGGTCTACTGCTTTGCGACGAAATATTGGAAGGGGGTCTAAGTTACGTCTAAAATCGCGTGACGTCATATATGGACGTCCCTATAAGCTAATGATGAAGTTTCAAAAGTTGTTCCTAAATTTTTTAATTTGTATTCTTTATCAGTAGCACAATTATGATTTCAAGTATATCGGTTATCTCGGCATTATCATAACGTAACCAAGCCCCATGGTACAAAAGCTATAGTCTATAGGGTGTTTTCAATTGGTGGCCGATGGTATTTTTATATTGCAGTATATATTGTTCGTCCACATATAAAAATGAGGTTTATAAAATATATAATTTTGAACGTTTATAAAATATAATATATATAATTTTTGAACGTACGTATAACTATTTACTTACATAACTATTTTTTAAACATAGTTATTGAGTTCTTTTTATCCTCAATAATTTTGAAAGTTATTGGATTAAATTAAACTAAATTAGATATGTTTAAAGCTTAAATATATTTACATAAAGAGACATTAAATAAAAACATGGATTAATTATCTTACCTGTTACTTGTTATACATTTCATTGACACGAGACGCGAGTTTTTGGCGTCTTATGTTTGTTCAGTGTAATGGGCCTGGTTGAACTCATTTCTTTACCTAAGTTTTCAAAGTGGGACAAAGTCAGTGTTAAGAGAAATGTAACTTCGAAATAAAACTTACTCATGAATGCATGCCAACGAGGGTCTTTGGAGTTTGGAGGGTGTGAAGCTGTGCGTGTGTTTGGAAATTGTTCGAAATAAACAGAAGTAAAAAAA
>MUZC01000289.1:0-65889 GCA_002072015.1 Radix auricularia | reverse complement strand
TTTTTTTTTTTTTTTTTTTACCTCTATTTGTTTTATTATTTTTAGTTCACTTGTCAAAACGTGTTTTTAAAAAAAAAATGTTTACCTCTATTTATTTTTATACAAAACACCTCGTAAGCGCCCGCCCAACGATTTAATACGATGTTATATGGGGTCGGGGTGAACTCATGTGGCACGTGAATATCAACAACACCAGACGTATACATATGCTATATAGCCAAAAACTTAAAAAAAAACAATATTTATTTACGGTACATTTGATCGATTTGAAGTTTTGATATAATGCATCGTCATCGAAGATCTATCTGTGGTAAAATTTTGAGATCTCTAGATCCATTAGAAGTGGTTTAATTTTACGTTGAATATTTTGAAATTTTGTGGACAAACAGACAAATAAATAGGAACGAAAGCAAGTTAATAAAAACGTGGTAAAAAGCTCGAATTCGAAATGTCGGAGGGCTTCAAAGGCACACTGACGAAGCGCCGAGAAGTGTACACATGATGTGATGGTTGGCGGAGTGTTGTGTGATGTCATGAGACAGAGGCTTGTGGACTAGAGTTTGAACCCATGGTATTGTCTGGAAAAGCACGAACATTTCCTTCTATTGTATTTGAAATTTACAGTTTCATCAAGTGAACTTAGCTCTGGTAGGCGGTATGATGTGACGTGAGGAAAACTTCGTCACTCTTGCAAAGCTATCAGCTAGTTTCACACTGTGTCGTCTACATGCTATATTGGATTTTAAATAGATTATCCGTGTATCATCTACTCGTCACATTTTGAGCCAAGTTTTAACAGTCAGAGCGTGGAGAGCGTTCTGGGCACGAAAGGATAAATAGCGCAAGGGACCAAGTATGCGATGAGAATACTATTCTAGCATAAATAATAAAGCACATAACATATCAAAATACTACATCAATTAAAAATTGGCAAACAGGTTTCAGTAAACTATTTAAAACAATTAATTGATTATTGATATGCATGATTTTAACTGTTCTTAAATATTACAAACAAATCGCTCCTTCTTTTTGCAGAAGATTCTTGTGTCCTAAGTTCTTATACTTATAGGAATGCTAAGACCATGCCACGGCTATTAGGGGGTGGTGTGGGTCAATCCAGCCGCCTTTATGCCTTAACAATTGTCATGTCCCGATCTGAGCTGGGTGGATGCAGGTACAACCTTAAAACTCTAGAACATCCTGCCTTCTCAAAGATTTGAGCTCATGGCCTTCGTTACGTCAGTGAGCATGCAACCGCTGGACCACAGGCATGGTTGCTGCACTTATAATCATCAGAATTATGTATGTATGGAAAATTTTAGCTCCCTCGTACCCTGACACATAGGTGAAATATTGAGGACATTGACTGACGAAACAAGACGGACTGAGCAAACTGTACGGTCTTCTGCGCAAAATGTTTACCGATCCCTGTCCTGGTTCTACCCAAATGTTTGATCTTTCAAGCATACCCATGGCTCTCAAATGAACAGTGACACAGGGTGGTGCTAGGTGGTGACGGAGGGGAGGGGCGTGTTCTACATTTGTCAATTCATTCTGTAGACCTTGCCATGGCAGGTTTCTCCAGTGCATAAGAAACATTGTTAAAGTAAGAACAATCGTGAACCAAGTAACAAGTTTAACAGTTTTTCATCCGCTCCACAGAGTGTTTTTTAGCACAGTTCATATAAAACAAGAAATCTTTGAATTTTAACTGTGTTTTTTCTTTCAGTTTGTGTCACCAATGAAAAAGATCCTACAGTGCCAGTGATATACAGTCATCAATTAATATACAATAGCACGTATTTGAAACAGAGGAGAGCACGGGGCCAGTCTACTGGAATACTAGAACATAGAAGTCAGTTCTTTGTTTCTGATTTGCTCATAGTGGTAAGTTATATTATACATTATTTGACGAAAACTCTTTTTTTCCAAGACATTTCGTAAGGGGTATCTTGCAGTAAGGATTTTATTTTAAAGTTATAAATTACCCTTTTGTGTCTGATCTGCTGTAAATTTCTTTAAATACTTGTAGAAATGATTAGTTGTGTCATTTGGATAGTTACCTACTTATTCATTTAACAATTTTGAAGTGTAAAGCAGTATTTTTTTTCAGTCACCCTTAAACAAACAAGTGAAAAATCAACCTGTAAATCCTGCTTAGTCACTTTTTATAAGCCCAAGATGAACATATTATTATTTACGCAGGTTTAAACAAAAACTATAACTTAACTCATTAGAAAATACCTTTCGGTTAAATGTATAGACACATTTTTATGATAAATTTTTCAAAAACATTTTTTCGTTTCAATTTAAACTAAGAATAAAGCCAAAATTCTCTTACTGGGTCATTTTACCATAAAACTAAATGAAAAGTTCGGAAATAATATAGCTCTAATAAACTTGTAAATGGGACAGAAATAACACATTTTTAAAATACAAATGAGAGGTCAATTTTTTATTCAAAAAATACTTTCACAGCCTCAACTCTTCACCAAAGAATTGAATTCCATTTAACCCTTTCACAAATATTAGTATCATTAGTATTTAATTTCTTCAAATAGCTCTCTAAATATATTCTTGAAAATGAAATTAGATATATAATGTGATTCGATTTAATTGTTTTTTAGAAAATTTATTCCAGTTTCAACAAACAATGACGTCCCTGGCCCTCCTCTTGGTGTGGACAGCAGTGGCCTTCGCACAAGCTGTAGCAGTGGGTCCCACCAAGGTGATCCACGCACGGCTCGGTAGCTACATGGGGCTGGAGACGACTGCCACCAACAACAGAAAGTACTGGGCATTTAGAGGAATCCCTTACGCCAGGCCACCACTTGGAGAACTGCGCTTTGCCAAACCAGAGAGGCAGCCTTATCAAGGTCACCGTAGTTCAACAATACGTACAGTTTAGAGCAGGGGTCTACAAACTACGGCCTGCGGGACAGAAGTGGCCCGCGATACCCTCTCTTCTGACCCCTGGAGACCTTTTATTCTCCAAAAAAGATACTATTTTTACATTTAGTTTATCACTAAACTTAATAGTTGGGGTTTCGTAGTTCTGTTTGACATTGAATGTGGTCCTTTGATTGAAAAGTTGGAGACCCCTGGTTTAGAGAATATTATTTAATTGATGTAGTAAAAATAAAAATTTAAATGAGTACTAAAAATAGGATTCTTTCAAACACTCGTTTATTCCAAATACTAGTGCTGTTTTTTTTTTAAAACGAAAAGAAAGGACAAATTTATTATGTGCACACGGCACACATTTGCTAATATCTGTTTTTTAAAGCGGGTACTTACTTTCTCCTATTTAGTGTATTGAAATTTTAGCTCATTTTTGAAAATTCATTTTTGTTTAACCCTTTTTGTATTTTCAAATTATTTATTTAAAAATTTCATCAAATTTTTAATATAATTTTAAATCTGCGTCTTCGCCGGGTTGTAATTAAACATTTTTATAATAACAGTTTTTAAGGAGGGCTCACACTCCACTAAAACACCTATATTTTGTAATGTTTTTATAACGTACATTTAATTACCTCGGAGACAATTTTTGAGTTAACAGAAGAAAACAAATAGCACAAAAAATTATAATAAAAAAAAAAAAAAATTAAAAAAATAAAAAAACCGACAATAACACATGACAGGGGTCTGTGGGAATGAAATTTTGGAATATTGAAATATCACCAAATTACAACTCACTCGAGCTATGCAAAGTGCGTCAAAATGTCTTAGCAAGCTTTGATGCTAACAGACAGACACATAGAATAGCAAGTTAAATAAATGAAACCGTGTAGTACGTATATGTGTAAATTTATGTTTGATAAAGAAGGCATAACCGATGGCATTGTCTTATAATTTTATTTTAAACTTTATAAACTCTTTCCCGATAATATTTTATAATAAGAAGACTTTACTTCTTCACGCCTTCGGCCAAATTTACTGAGATAATTCTACTTCTTTTTACGCCTGTAATGCGCTTTTTCACTTCTGTAAAATAGGCTTACATACGAAAAACGATAATATTTAATTTCTTTACATATATTCTTTAGTCATGGCCTCTTCATTTGTCAATAATGAAATGCATAAAATTGATTAAATACCTGTGTTAAACAAAGAAACCTTATCTGAGTAGGGTTGGGGTGGGAGAAATTAAAAACTTCCTTTTTTTAAAGCCCCGATGGTTTAGTGCCATCATATTTTTAATTGCCCGTATTGAATATGTTTTGAGCAAACGCAAAATGTCAACCTGGAAACTTAGTTATACATAAATCTTTCCAAAATTTTTTATTTTTATGTTTTAAATACTAAAAGTATTAGAGAAATTGTTATGCTAAAGCTTACAGATAATAAGGAAATACTCATTATTTTAATACATGTTTGTCTTACTTGTCTTGCAACTAAAATCCAAACTGTAACTATCCAAACCAGAGGGCGTATTTGACGCCACAAAACAAGGTGCCGCCTGCCCCCAGACTCCATGTCTACTCTCACCGAACGAGAACGTGTCTGAAGACTGCCTGACACTGAACATATTCGTCAAAGATCCAAGATTCACCAAAACTGACGCCAAGAAAGTCCTGGTCTGGATACACGGCGGCGCCTACCTCTTCGGCACCTCCTACATCTACGACGCTGGAAGTCTCGTCACTGAACATGACGTTATAGTCGTGACCATCCAATACAGGTTGGGAGTCCTTGGTTTTCTGAGCACCGAAGACGAGGCGAGTCCTGGAAACTACGGCCTGTGGGACCAGGCGCTGGCCATTGAATGGGTCAAAAATAACATCAGAGACTTTGGCGGTGATCCTGAGGACATTGCCATCGCTGGAGAATCTGCGGGAGCCGCCTCTGTTTCTACCTTGTCAATAAGTCCGTACACCGCCGGGCTTTTTACAAAGGCGTATTCTCATAGCGGCAGTGCCACCTCTCTATTCTCGCGATACACCAATGCTAAATCTGATGCTCTGCTCTTGGCTCGATCCCTCAACTGCTCGGTGAATCGTCAACTAGCGGATCTCAGTCTGTTAGAGTCGAAGGCGTTGATTCAGTGTTTGAGAACCAAACCAGCTAATCTTCTTGTACCCCCTTTAGATTCTTTTAGAACAACTTTCGTGCCTCGGGTAGATGGAGACTTTATCCCGAGACCTCCAATTGAACTTTTGCAAGACTCCAGGTACTTGCAGGGCATTGGATTCTACAGGAGAAAATATCTTGTTGCTATTAACAATAACGAAATGAGCGCTATAGACACTCTTTATGGTCCGGCTAAAGATTTATTTTACTCGACTAGTAAACTGACCACTTCTGAAAAAGATGCTCTTTGGAGGCGATTTTCAATCTACAACCGGACAGCTGGTCGCTTTGAAGTGTCCGAGACTGACCCAAGTGTGGCTGAGGTGGTGGCAAGTTGGTACGAGGATCGATACCCGGGAGATTCCGGATACAGTCAGCTTATGAACGACCTGTCTTTCATGATTCCTACGTTTGATGGCCTGAACGCTATGGCCCTCAACAGGGACTCGTCACCCTGGCTGCTGTACTTCAATCACTACCCGAGCTTCATGCGAGGGGAGAGGAAGGGAATGATCCACGCGTTAGACCTCGTCTACTGGTTTGACATGGACATAAATGACATCGACGGGTTTGTCAGGGAAGGTGCTGTCGGGGAGTACAGCGACGACGACTTGAAGCTGAAGAAGTTGTTTTCCTCCATTGTTGCCGACTTTATCAAAACTGGGTAAGTAAATAATAGGAAGATGTAATGATTGCTATTAGAGCGGGATTAATTATTGGGGCTACTTTATAGCTTTTATTAAACATCGTCCTACCCACTGGTTTGAAATTGAAAATGAAAAAAAAATTTGAAAAAAATTAATGGTCTAATAATAGTACAACAATTATTGTGTACAAAGTCGAAGTGTAAAATGTAACTTATAATTCTTACACAGCCCAGAATTTGCAATGTGTCTTGACACCCGTGATAAGTGAAGGCAACTGACATTGTTTCCAACTGCTTATTTATGGGTTTAACAAATACGAAATATTAAACTTCCTGAAATAAATCCTCAAATATATGTTGAAAGTAAATCATTAACACTGACACATCTGATGTATAATCCAAGGCGTAGCTCATAAAACTATTTATCATTCGCAATTGCAGTCACAAAAATATTGACAGCTCTTTTTACATAGTTCCCTTTTCCAAAGTTAAAATATAAGCTTAAATAATGACGTCATATAATAATTTATAGCGAGAAACACCACACGCTATGTTAATCTCGAAACCAAAATGATTATGTTTGTAAGTCTGTTTTCAATTTTTAAACTATGCTGATTAAGTCCCTTAGCGTTACAGCGTGATGTCCGTTAGCGTTACCGAGTGACATGGGCTAAAAACAAATTTGATTATACGGCCTCTTTTACAAAATTTAAAATTTAAAATAATCATTTGATTTGTTGATTTTTAAATCCAGTTGGGTATCTAGGTATTTTTAGGGATATCGGGGCCCTGTGTGCTTGGCCTCTTTTAAAAAGGGGGTGAGGCATTCACTGCATTCATGGCTGTGGTGTAATATTTAATGCTTTTTAAAAAATGCAGACTCGATTTTTATTGTAGTTTTAAAGGCAAAAACTGGCTCTAGTGAATTATTTTGATTTCTACTTGAACTTGGGCTCGGCACGGCATCGACATCTCGGTGCTTGATTTCTATTCTTGCGGTCCATCTTGACATTTAAAGGGAAGTCTTTACAACGACAGAAGTGTAGTAGGAGTCTTATTTCTAAAGCTGATGAACGGAGTATCCAGAGCACAAGTGACAGTTGTCACCAACGCACAGGGTGTGCAGAAATTAGCAGAAATTGTGTTAGCAGCGTGAATCTTCTGCTTTCGTATTATTCTTGTTGCTATGGCTCGTCTTAATTAATCTGTACTGACTTGGCTAAGAAAACCTGTTATGAAATTTTGGCTAAATAATTGGATGACATAACTTAATCTTTTTTTAAAAAAAATTAATAAACGGTTAAAGTTTGCAACGTGTCTAGAAAACTTTGATAATGAGACTATTTTTATAAGTACTAAAAGTGTTTAGAGAGGGGCATTGAAACATCAAGGTGGATTTTAAAACCAAACAAAACATTGTAGGTGACAATAAGGACAGGCTACTCCCCCGTGACAGAAAACTTAAATACACAGTCACACAAACATACAAATCCTATAAAACGAGTGGTAAGTGAAAGCAACAATGAAATTTTTATCTATACATTTTTTATATTTTAAAAAAATGTATTATGTATGTATTTTTACTGCTTATTAATAGGAACCCTACTGGGCCATTGAAAGGCATCACCAACAAACCCTGGTACAGGTATGATCAGAGAGATGCAGTATACCTGGACTTCAATACACAACCAGAAGTTCTGACCCATTTGGCCAGGAGCAATAGGATATTGTGGGAGAAGACGGTACCACATCTGGTATCTAAGCTGCAGACCACAAAACACTATTATGGAGACTGCGATTAGAGAAAACAAGAAAATGATAGTGTATATTAAAAGCAAAAATGTAATCAAATTTATTTCTCCTAAAAGTGTTGGTTTTCCTTTTAATTTGTTTTTTTTTTTTACCATTTTTTCTTTGAATTATGTTTCAACATAATTTTTTTTTAAATAGTCCTTTATTTTTTTGAACAGTTTTTAGACAAGAAAGGGCAGGAAATTTTTCTACGTTAAAAAAAAAGTGAAATGTTTTGATGGCAGTGTTAAGTTGTATGTTAATTTTTTGAAATTGTTTTTTTCAAATATATNTATATATATATATATATTGTGTGCATATGTTATAAGCATCAGGCTTATGATTTCAAGCTCGTAAAAAGCTGCCATATTGGTTTGTTTTCATCTGTTATATGAACGCTTATTTTTGGCAACGCCTTTTGGGCCTGTCTACAATATATAAACATACAATTATTTGGTGCTTTGAAAAAAATTTCATCAATTTATTGTATTTGTTTTTTAAAACACCTTTATCAAATTATACTTAATGCAATAATTCATTCGATTTTTTTAAAACTTTTTTTTTTGTAATTAAATTTTATATTATTTGTAGTAATATTAGAATTATCATCTATTCTTATGATCAACTCTGGTGGAATCTCTTAACCGGGGATTTTATCAGGAGTTTATACTTTTTGCGGTAAAAAGACCTGCCCAGTGAGGTTTCAAGGAACGGCTCTCCTGTATGTATGTCAAGCGATGAATTTTATTTCCGCTTTAAGATTTGTTTGCTAAATAAAAGAAATGAATGGTGTTTATTTAGTATTCTGTTTTATATCTAAATTTAAATAGTCTTTGCAATTTATAATATGATTAGACTAGTTTTTATTTCTTCTTTATTTGTATTTATATACTCCAAGGGATTAAATGAAACTCTTTACTAACAAAGCTTGATTCAAAACAATTCCATTTGATTGTTTTTATGTGGAACTTAATTCACATCTTTATTTCTGGTAACACCTATGTTTCCAAATTTCATTTCTTAACTATCCTTCTTTCCTTCATTAACTTAAACATGAGAACATATCCCACCTAATTTTACATTTAAGCAGCGCACCGCGTAGATATCTGACAGACACCGCGCGTTAGTTTAAAATTACGAGCAACAAATTGTGTAAAATAAAGCAAAAACACTGGCTGCCTTGCAACTTTGCACAAGCACCAAAGAACCTCAGAGGGAACATTGATCCCACCCATTTTGAAATATAGACTGGTACGGTCTGTGGATTTGTACAGTCTGTGGATTTGTACGGTGTGTAGACTAGTACTTTCTGGGTATATGAATTGGTACGGTCTGTGTACTAGGATGATTTGGGTATATGTAGTAGTATGTTCTGTGGACTAGTACGGTCTAGGTTATGTACTAGTATGTTCTGTGTACTAGGACGGTCTGGGTTATGTACTTGTATGTTCTGTGTACTAGGACTGTCTGGGTATATGCACTAGTATGTTTTGTGGACTAATACGGTCTGGGTATATGTACTAGTATGGTCTGTGGACCAGCAAGGTCCTTTGATCTGACCATACCTGGAAGCGGATGTCACCGAAGACCGATAACAAACAAGCAGCCAGAACTTCAATGAAATACCAGGGTATGGGCGCGACACAAACGGTGTCCGTCCAAGGAGTATGGATGGAGCTGAGAGGACCTGGCCAGCGAGGCCGATGACCAGTAGATCGTGTGGACAAATTTCTGACGATTTGTTCTGTCTCATGTCCGACCATTCTCAGCACTAAATAAAGTCTTCGAACGATTAACTATTTCCAAAATACTTACATTTTAGTCAGTTATTAGACATTTTTGTGGTTGGGAAGGGGGGATATTAGATCACGCGATTTTTTAAAGTGTCTTTAGCAGCATCAATTTAATTTTAAATAAAATAGCAACTTATTCTATAATAACTTATTCTATACGTAATGCTAACACAACTCTGCAGGAAGAGTTATTTTCACTACTTTTTGTGTTGTTTTTTGTTTGTATTTTTTTTTGTTGTTGTTGTTGTTGTTTTTTGTTGTTGTTTTTTTGCTTTTTTTTTCGTTTGTTTTTTTGACATTATATGAAAGTTACGAGATAGTTTTAAAAATTAATTTCATCGCCATTAATATCTGATCAAACTGAGAGGATTTTAAAATAGAGAAAAATTTGATATATTTCGCATAAAATCAATTATTCGGTGCCTCCTCGTGCGATCTTGGTCTAAGGTGTGCACCAAAATTGAGCAGCAAACTTACCAAGGAAGCAGAGGTCTTCAATATTGACTATGATAAGCCAGTTAAATGATAAATTTATGAGCATATCGAGTGGCCGCAAAAAAACTCTAATTTTAAAAAGATATTACCTTACTTTTTGTCGTAATGCAACTACCTTTACGGCCCTGACTGACCTTTGTTATTTCTGTACCTGGTTACGCGCCTGGCGTCCGTCACCTGAAAAAGAAAGGCCCTAGTACTACCCGAATGTTTGATCTTTCAAATCAACTCAGGGCGTGCAACTGAACAGCGAATTTAGTTGACGTGCCCCCCCCCCCACCTTCCGGACTATTTCGTTTCATACGTGACATTATGCAATGTCTATAGAACACAACTTTCCAGGAGAAAAGTTCTTATACGTATTCCCTACAGCAGAACTATAAAGAAAATTCTCTATAAGGCGAACCAGGGAACGTATTCCTGGGTTCTTCTGTCGGCTTTTGAAACGGCATTATACAGAAATCATTAGCAAACACCGCACACAAAAAGGAAAGTGATATTAGTTTCTCAAACCATTTTTTACAATTTTGTTAAACAGACGCGATGTTTTCAAGCAGTCAGAGATCGGAATATAGAATTGTCTACAAACTTAAGGCAGAACTACAAACGTATTGCGGTGTCTGAAACATAAACTTTCGTGGAGTGAATTGTGATCTGTTCTTGTGGGTCTGATAGATGTAAGTACTGTGATAAGAACAAGTATCTTGAACCAAATTTGTTTTAGAAATAATAATTTGTATTTTTAAAACAAATGTACTTATTTTAAACGGTAGTTAGTCCATTTTGTGATATTATGCACTAAAGCAGATTCATCTATTTTTAAAAAAGAAATACATGTCAATCGAGCAAAAAAATATTAAACGTTAAAAACTTTTTTTTCATTAAAATAATTATTCATAAAAAGGTTTAAAATGACTTCATAACTCTTTTTTGTCGCCATCTGCAAACTCAAGATAAAACAGTGTATTGGAGTTTCGGCATGTGTTCCTTAAACGATGTCATATTATCAATCGCGAACTACTACATTCTTATTGGCAACAGCCAAAACTAGTATCAAAATAAAATACAGAAGAGGGAAAATCAGTATTAACTTTCCTATCTTGGTTTGTGTTAAAAATTTGTGTCTGATGGCGTTGAATTCTTTCATCGTGTATTTTGTACTTACCTAACCCTCCCCCCCCCAACCTCCCCAACCTCCTCAATCTACGACTAGCCTTCAGTCCAACTCACGTAAACGTAAAACATTGCGAGATCCCGTCAAGTGCTTTCCTAAGCACCTGTAAAGGTTTATTCATGGAATGTAGTGAATTAAAATTTCAAGGACTTTACCTTTTTTGCGTTTAAAGTTTTTTTTATATAATATATTTTTAAAAACAAACAAACCAGAGTAGTTTTAGATAGGTATGTTAAATGACTTTGGGTGAGTTTCACTTGAAATGAATTCTCAAAGTTTAAAAGCAATTTAAAACGTCAATTTTAAAAGTACAAATGTGTAGAAAACATGTCTATGTTTCAACATGAAGCAGAAAATACTTCAAAATCCGCAATCATTTATGATACAGTATAAGATAACTTTTTTTTAACATTATAGAATACATTAGATAATGAACATTCTCGATTTACCGTGAACCTCGATTTAGAGATTACGATCGAAACTTGAAAAGCATTTTATTTAGCCTTGTACAAAGTACACACATAATCTCAACACAAAATTTACACAAAAAATAGCTATATTGGTGTACAAATGAAACCTAGATTTTGACAGTGAGAAAGAAAACTTTATCTTAAAATCAACATCTGCTGCGCATTACAATTTATGGGTCCGTAATCGCTGCACCACAGAGCACTGGTACTAATATATTTTAATATTTCGTTGTTCTCGAGGAAATTAGATGACAAGATAATAAATTTCTTTTTTACTTTTAAATTCATTTGAAATATATTCACAACACTGTGAGACATATTATTATTAACGTTTGTTACTGTAAATATTTCTTGTTAGTAACTTAATCAAATGCAAAATACATTTCAAATAGTGCATTTATTTACATTAACGGAAACTATGAACTTAATAGATTAAATTTTAACTATATTTGTCTTTAACTGTTTTGTAATCATTTCTATTGCAGCTTCCATATGATAACTTTTAAGTAAGTGGTCCGCCACTTGACTTCGATCCCTATAATTAGGGATACACTGACAATGAAATGTAATGATTTTTGTACCTTTCAGTTAATATTAAATAAAGAAAAAAACAAAATCATGTCTCTATTTTATACTTTTTTTTAAAGACGAATGTTTCATAAGTTTTGTAACTTCAACGTAAAAACAAAGTCAATATAATTAAAATGGACTTTTTACTCAAATAATCAGACAGACAATCATTGACTATTCATATTTTTTATCATTGATAAAACTGCGACACAATATTTGATTCATTATAGATCTATTCTTAAGCAACATTAGTAAAAAATCAATTCATAGTACCAGCTCTTGTCGATAAAGAAAAAAGATAAATATTAAATTAGTAGACCATAAAGACCAGACAAGACAAGAGATTATTCTTTCCAACATTGCTGGCTAACATGTAACGTATAAATAACCAAATTCATGCCAATTATTGAAGGTATGTAAGCCACGAGGGTGCTCATGTCGCTGCTACATCTGTGCAGGAAAAATAATGAACCGGACCCTGGTGCGATGGGAAAATTCTTGCTGGTCCGCCAAACTAAAAAGTTTGAGAAGCACTGATCTTTTGATTATATTCGGTATTGATGTTGCTTTAAAAAAGAATTCAAATAGTTTTAACGTGAATGATGTAATGTTTAATTTAACAGTTGATTACAAGCAGTTTCCCGACGAGATTGAGAGAAAATATGATATGACTTGATGAGAAAAGTATAATTTCATTCATGTTTCTGAGTATCGTAAATCATCTGCTTGCCTCCCCGGTTGAATTAGTTGGACGACTTTGAAGAGGCGTCACTAGATTCGGTGTCACCCCGTGCAGAAGCTCACGGTGTCACACCTTCACGACTAACCTCGAAGACCTCCTCTGAATCTGCTGTGGAAAATAACATAATTTTATATTTTGGTGCCACTTTATGTGATGGTGTCACCCGGTTCGTTCCGCAAACCCGAACTCTTCTGAGGCGCTTCTGCGTATCTATCTATCTCGTTTCTGCAACGTAGGCGTTCACAAAATGTTACATTCGGTAAAATGACTTAGTCTTACTCCTACTCTTGCTGTAAAATTGGGTCATAGGGATTTTTTTCTCTAAGATGAGATACATAGAGCTTCCGCAGATATTTAGGATTTTGTTTGACTTTATTCCGATAGATTTCAGACGACAAATAAAATAATTATGGCTGCAGAAATTAACGATTAATTTCTCGATTAATCCAAAAAAAATTTAACGATCAAAACTTTTTAACTATTAATCGAACCACCACTTATAAATGTACTGGTAGTCAAAAAGTAAAATATTTCGACCGATAAATACAAACTAATTACCGTATGAAAGAACATTTTGGTTTTAAACAATTGACTGACGCGACTGTTCAAAATATTGATAAAGGTTATTGTGTCCATTGAGAGAAATCGTATGCCTACCATGCAATGTTCCTTCTAAGCCTAAGCTGCATTGGTCCGCCTGCAAAGTTTTTAAAAAAGCTCGTATGCAAAGTTGCACAAATTAGCTGCGCGGTGATTCTAAACTCCCGCGTGGCGTTGGTCAAATATCTGCGCAGCCGCGCTGCTTAAAAGGAACATTGCTACCATGTTTCTGTTCTAACACTTTGCTTAAATATCACCTGCAAACCAAACATCCACTACAGTATCAGAAACTTTACATGAGACAATCTAAAGCTATGTGAACAATTGTTCAGCTCGGCTTGTTATATAGTCAAGATCCGCTCATCACTTCAACCTAATAATGTCAATACACTTGTCTGTTGTTGGTTATAAGATGTCATATAAAGACAGGCATTATAGTGTTATTTACATTAGCGACAAGTACGTTTAATTTATAAATGTTATTTCTGTCACCATAAATTTCAATTTTAGGCTTCAATTGAAATTAACAATTAATTCATCGTTAATTTTTCAAAAGTTACCTATTAAATTTAAATTAATTGTTAACAGCACTAAAATAATATAATATGAATAATATAATTGTTGTTTTTCGAAGACAAACAGATTTTGTTAAATGCATGATGGGGAAACAAAAGCAGCTTTTAACCATCGTTTTTACTTTGAATGCATTTT
Organism: Radix auricularia; assembly: GCA_002072015.1. Classification (NCBI taxonomy): domain Eukaryota; kingdom Metazoa; phylum Mollusca; class Gastropoda; family Lymnaeidae; genus Radix; species Radix auricularia. The sequence goes on along the minus strand of MUZC01000289.1, from coordinate 51,824 downwards.
TATTTAAAACCGTATGCGCACACCTTCGCCTGTGCTATTATCTACCTCAGTAACGTGGATGTGCAGAAGCCAAGAGTGAAGATCTGATAGAGGCGTCACTATGGTGGTGTCACCTGGGCCGGTAGCTCATGGTTTCACACACCCCCACGACTTAACCCATAGAACTCCTCCGAGTTTTCCAGTGCCAAATAACGGGAACCTACAGACTTTAACATTTTGGTGTCACCCCTCTGATGGTGTCACCCGGGGCGGTATGCCCCCACCGCAGCCATTAGTGACGCCACTGAAGATATTATTGGTGTGCATTAACTTAGACTCAAGATATTATAAGTGTGCATCAGATTGGCACGGACACTTTGTTCTGAATTATTCATTGACAATGTTTATTCTACAGCGTTTTAAATCTATGAATTTTTTATTTATGTTTTTCTTGTAAAACAAATTAAGGATGAAGTATGAATATATTTTTAAAAATTACAATTTATTCCAGTTTCACCAAACAATGAAGTCCCTGGCCCTCCTCTTGGTGTGGTCAGCAGTGGTTCTCACACAGGATGTTGCAGCGAGCCCCACCAAGGTCATAAACGCACGACTTGGAAGCTACATGGTGCTGGAGACGACTGCCACCAACAACAGAAAGTACTGGGCATTTAGAGGAATCCCTTACGCCAGGCCCCCACTAGGAGAACTGCGCTTTGCTAAACCAGAAAGGCTGCCGTATCAAGGTTACTATTGTTCAACAAAAAAAAAAAAACAACTTTAGAGTATGCTATTTAATCAACAAAATAGAGGGAAAACCCATTTTTCTTGCATCTACTCAATTATGTATTTTTACATATGACGTAAATTCATTAAACGTGAATTTAAAGATCTACCTTTAAATATGGTTGCTAAGTCCAGAGTTTTAACTGAATTATAATTTGTAGATTTGTAACTCACCACAGCTACAACATAGAACTGCACATTCACCAAGTATTTAAATTATGTGGTTTGTCTTAATGTAAGGGAATCCTTCAAACTAGTCTATCACTTACATATGTAAACGCGGAAACATTATCTTGATAAAAGGGGAAAATTGACCAAAGAAAAAAAAACTAATTGCTAAAACTTGACAACAAAATATATTGAATTTTTGTAAATAAGCATTTCTTTTTACCTTGAGTTACATTTTAAGAAATCAACAGGTAAATTAAAATATAAAAATATTTTTTTCCTCCGACCGCGGTTATTTCTTCTGTTGACTGTGGGTTTTCGTCTCTACAATTACGTTGTTGTTTTAACTTCAAGGGTGGTGACTCAAAATATGATTCTCTCTCTCAAAACTAGAGGGCGTATTTGACGCCACAAAGCAAGGCGCGGCCTGCCCCCAGACTACAAATTTCCTCTCATCCAACGAGAACGTGTCTGAAGACTGCCTGACACTGAACATATTCGTCAAAGATCCAAGATTCACTACCAAGGACGCCAAGAAAGTCCTGGTCTGGATACACGGTGGCGCCTACATCTTCGGCTCCTCCTACATCTACGACGCTGGAAGTATCGTCACCGAACATGATGTCATAGTCGTGACCATCCAATACAGGTTGGGAGTCCTTGGTTTTCTGAGCACCGAAGACGAGGCGAGTCCTGGAAACTACGGTCTGTGGGACCAGGTGATGGCCATTGAATGGGTCAAAAATAACATAAGAGACTTTGGCGGTGATCCTGAGGACATTGCCATCGCTGGAGAATCGGCGGGAGCCGCCTCTGTTTCTACTCTGTCTATAAGTCCGTACACCGCCGGGCTTTTTACAAAGGCGTATTCTCATAGCGGCAGTGCCACCTCTCTATTCTCGCGATACACCAATGCTAAATCTGATGCTCTGCTCTTGGCTCGATCACTCAACTGCTCGGTGAATCAACAACCAGCGGTTCTCAGTCTGTTAGAGTCGAAGACGTTGATTCAATGTTTGAGAACTAAACCAGCTAATGTTCTTCTACCTCCCCTAGAACTAAGTAGAATCACGTTTGTACCTCGAGTCGATGGAGACTTTATCCCGAGATCTCCGATTGAACTTTTACAAGACCAGAGCTACTTGCAGGGCATTGGATTCTACCAAAGAAAATATCTCGTGGCCATAAACAATAACGAAATGAGCGCCATTGATCCTCGATACGGTCCTGCTAAGGATTATTTTTACACCACGAGTAATTTGACCACTTCTGAAAAGGATGATCTGTGGAGGCGCTTCACTGTGTACGGAAGTACTGCAGATCGCTTGGAGGCTTCCAAGGCTGACCAAAAGGTGGCCGAGGTGGTCGGGAATTGGTACGAAGATCGGTACCGAGGAGAGTCCGGCTACCCCCAGATTTTGTACGACCTTCACTTCACGATTCCAACCTTCGACGTCCTCAACGCTGTCGCCCTCAACCGGGCCTCGTCTGCATGGCTGCTGTACTTCAATCACTACCCGAGCTTTATGCGAGGGGAGAGGAGGGGAATGATCCATGCGTTGGATCTTGTCTACTGGTTTGACATAACCCCTGACGTCATCAACGGGTTCATAGGTGCTGGCGCTTCTGGTGCGTACAGTGAGGACGAGCTGAAGCTGAAGATGTTGTACTCCGACATTGTTGCGAACTTCATCAAAACTGGGTAAGAAAACAGAAAATATTGTTACCCTCCTTTACAATAGTTTTCTGTCGCTTCTCTCTCTTTGAAATATTATCTGAGTTTCCAATATAAGTAGTTTTGTCCAACAATATATGTTCAAACAAGTAAAATATTTAATTTTTAAATGCTCATTTTGCTTAGAACTGATAACGTATCTGTGTGTCCCTTGTGACAATACCATCTCGTAAAATATGTCAACATATTTTGTTTAATCTAACGATGATTCTTTTGTCTCCTGACACATGAATATCTTTTACCGGTATAAAACCTCTTAGAACACAACTGAACTGTGTTACAGTTTTTTAAAGAAACTTTTTCAAATCCTGGCCAAAAAGAAAACATAAATCAAATCCAAATAGCATTAAGCTGGAACATGTTTGTAAACAGAAGTCAGCAGAACCAGTATGTCAATCTTGACAACGATCCATACTTGTGATTGAGAGATAAAATTTTAAAAATAAACATTTTCTTAGTAAAACATACAAGCATAATGATAAATCAATACTTTATTTGAAATATGGTATTAGTAGCAGGTTGGATTTCAGTAGTACAGGCTTGATGTGTAGAAAAAGTTTAGTGAAAAACTATTATACTTTTATGTTTTGGCAAAAATAAACGAAACAAAATTCTTACCAATCGTGTATAAATCCAAACATTTATAACCTTGTTGTTCATACCATTAATTATCGTATTTCTTACATAACACAGGAACCCTACTGGGCCATTGAAAGGTATCACCAACAATCCCTGGTACAAGTATGATCAGAGAGACGCGCCATATCTGGACTTCAATACACAGCCGGAAGTTCTGACCCATTTGGCCAGGAGTAATAGGATACTGTGGGAGCAGACGGTACCACATCTGGTGTCTAAGCTGAAGAAAACCAAACAGCATCACGGAGACTGCGATTAGGGAAAACTAGAAAATATTCATGTATCAGGGAAAATATATTTTAAAACATGTAATTTAAAAAGTTTATTGACTATAGATCCTTTATATTCGAGTCATAACTAAAAGTATTTTTAATATACTGTGCACCACGTGACAGACTAGAATTAAATGTTTTAGATCGGGAATATTTTTTAATGGCCTACATAATACGCACCGCTACGTGCTACAGGAAAATATTAAAAAGGTTTTTCAATATAATATGACAGTCCAGCACAAAAATGTACCAGCTACATAGAGATACAAAGAGATAATATAAATATTTATTAATTTTGTAATTACAGTACATTCGATCAATGTGCAATTTTGATAGATCATTTTTTTAATCGTCGCCACGCGTCTGCCTGTAAAATTTCAGATCACTAGCATACTGGGAACGCGGCAAAATATCAATCCAAAGGTTTTTCAACTAGCAATCAAATAATCAAGCAGATGTCATGAGTTAATGTAAAGGATTTACAAACATTGCCTTCTCTTCTTTCAGAACGATCAATGTTTGATGTTTCCAGTAATATATTAATGTGTTTTTACAAGGCCATTACCTCAGCTTATACATGTGGTGTTTTTTTCAGGAAAAAGTGTTTGTGATTTTAAAGCCTCGACTTGAAAATCAATGCATAAAAATGAATAAAGAAAATGATTTTTAATGCTGAAATTTGTTTATAGATTATATTATACTAGCAACAAAGTCAGCCCATGGACGTTCCGCTGTCGTTTCCGTGGCATGTTGTACCTCCCCTCCAACAACTGTCTCGACAGCCCATAAATGTGCATCACGTCAAAATACAATTCATTATAGTTAAAATAAATAACCCTTAAAAACTACATTTTTGACTATAAATCCCAAAGCATACGATTTATTCCTGGTTGTTGTATTTTTAAAAAAAAAAAATTTATTTGTTTATAAACGTATTAATATTATTTTAATTTGATTTCTAAATTTTTTACTACACTGATATCGGGATACTATTATGAATTGTTATAAGTATTTGCCAAATCCGGATAGTGGCGACAATCTCGATATCTGCTCCGGATATCCAGCATGCTGGATATCCAGTTGTCATCTAGTGTATTTCTACAACAGAAATAGTATTTATTATATATGTGTTTTTAATTATCTCTGCATTAAAGATAATTGACTTGCGCCATCGCTTTCCACGTAAATTTCACACACTAATTACAGAAGTAGAATTAAAATTTTTAACTAATGGCGAAATATGCATCACAACAAAATGTAACAGAACCCATAAATTCATTTACACCTTTAAAAAATAAACCTATTGCATCGTGTAAAATTTGTAATGAATAATTTTTAAAATATAAAATACACTTAAATAAAAATGTGCGCACCGTAATTTGACAATAAAATATTTCTCAAAATGCACAGCTCTAAATAATTTTTTGGGAAAAAATACTGCACAAAATTTAACTCGCTTTGAACGTCCGCGTAAACTTATTTAATTTGTTAAGGAGATTAAATTTTCTAATTGGCTGTGGGAGTTTGAGGGACCTATCGGTATCGATGGCCGTACAGAAAATTGCCTTTTATTATGTAGGATTATGTGCCGACCCGCGTCGTAGCATACGCCGCTAATTATTTAGTGACGGGTGACATTTTATAAAAGTAATTGTTGAGAAGAGTGTGTGGCTACATTTCTGCCACTGAGCAAAAATATTTTTTTAAATTAAAAAAGTAGTGTCTTAGCTGGGGCTTGAACCTTCCGCGTGTTAGGCGAATGTAATAACCACTGCACTACGAAATACATGCTATTCTGTGGTTCTGAAAGAACAAAGTAATTGACCTCAATTGAACGTATTGTTTGCTTGGTCTCGATGAACACCCACACTCTGCACTAACTTTTCTTGCAAGCTGATCGGTCGGTGGGGCAGGAAGATAGCTCGGTGTCCGGCATTGTTGAACCATGAAGAGAATTATATATATATATAGATGTTAGTTTTATATAAATAGTACACTTTACAATTTAAAATACTAGTATAATTTTGTGTAAGTTTAATTTCTTTATCTATTTTTCATTGATGGCATCGATACAAACATTTTTTTTTTACTTGTGAGAGTGTATTATCATATGGCGATGATAGTGAACCTATGGTACGCGTGCCACAGTCGGAACGCAGAGCCTCATCAGTCGGAACGCGACTAAAATATTACACAAATAAATATTTTAATATATTAAATTGGAATATTCATACAAGTTTTGGCAGTTTGCTATAAATAGGTGCATTTTGGTTGAATTTTGGGCAAGCAGAACCAAAAAGGACCATCACTGTCATATGGTGTCTTAATTGTCACTTTTATAAAAACCTGCCTACTGTGTAGCATTTGTTTTTTGGGACCCGGGTTTTGACCTAATTTTTAAGACAACCCCACTCCTACCTATTTAGGAATATTCCTGTTTTGGAAAAAACTATGCCGCGTAACAAAATGAATCCTCTCCCGTGAGATAGCGCCGCCACCCCCAGCGGATTTATTTTAAAAATAACTCGATCAAGGGAGAAAATATCTCCTTAAGATTAAAATAAGTTCTCCTTAAATGTAAAATAATGTCTCCCTTACAATGAATCCGCCCCCTGTAAACTTCAAATACAATTTTGTAAAATGATCACACAAAAACACAATAATAAATCATTATTTATAGTCCCATGTTTACTACCGGTTATTATAGTTGCGTAGCTAGAGTGGTGCGAAGAGGGGGTGTGATCACTTTATCACTGCACTATAAGTTTCAACTTTAAAAAGATAAATAAGTATAGATAATAGATATTGTCTTGTAATTGGCGCAACATTAGAAGACAAAAAAAAAACACACCCCCGTGCACAAACATGCTTATACACACACATATGCACACACACACTCATATACACAAATACTTCTACCCACACATACGCACAGACTTGCACACCGAAATACTTACATACACGCACATCATGCTGGGTATCAACACAATAAATAAATAATAATCCCATCTTATAGACCAGGGTTCTTTTAGCATTGTTCCCTTTTCACAAATTAATATAAACTCAAATAATGACGTCACTTCACTATATCAGTATATAAACTACTCATTAATCTTGGCACCAAAATGTTATTTTTTTACACCAATTTACACCTTTAAATTTTCTTTTTCTTTTATGAGCGATGACTGACAGACGTCTCTAAACTCTTATATTAGACAAGCTAACTGAGGAAAACTTAAAACTTTTTTTTTGGCTTGGCTTTGATTAGTTTGTATTCTTCTAGTCTTTGAAAGATAATATTGAGTGATGTTACATAAATTTTAAAATTTATAAAATCTAAGATATTGTATGACAAATTTAATTTCAAGAACAAAATATTATTTAAAGTCGTTTTTATTTATAACTTCTAAAACTATCAACTTTTAATACTTTAAGTTACATATTAATTTTCACTTGTCAATTTTCGCTGAAGACATCCAACCATTGAAAGAGTTCAATTTATAAGTGGCACGCCACTTCACTTCGATCCCTTTAAAAGGGGATATCATGACAAACAATACACTTGAATCTCCAACCTCCCGTGTAATAAGCAGGAACATAACCCTGCCCAGCTTAAAACATACTTTCACCCCTCTGGTGCAGCTACCATATACCGTGGCCTTAACTGGCCTATACCAAAATATAACGCCCACCTAGAAATACGCTCTCAGGCAAGCATACATCCCCTGAATGGCCTGGTATGGCATCTGTCCGTCTACGGAATACAATAGACTTATCCTTATTATTTGCAGCTCTTAGTGTGGCTGATGAGACCAATCCTTGAGTGGCAGTCTCTTCTGCATGACGGACACACAAATGCAGTGGGGCAGTGTTGTCTGGCCTTTCTCCTCGCTCTTTTTCCAACTTCTTCTTCCCTAGTTTGCTCCCCTGCTCTCAGTGATCCCCCTTTCACTAAAGCCCGCCACGTGGACCTATTCTCTGCCAGGTTTACCCAGTTTTGTATGTCAATGTTGGCTAATTCCATGTCTCTCCTTCATATGTCCGTGTATCTGAGACATGGCCGACCAACCGACCTTTTCCCTGTTGCTATTTTGATACAGTCGCTGTTTTGATACGGTCGCTATTTTGACCATCGCTGTTTTGACCGTCGCTGTTTTGACACAGTCGCTGTTTTGAAGTCGCTGTTATGACCGTCGCTGTTTTGACTGTCGCTGTTTTGACCGGATGCGAGCGGTAGGATAGGGAAGGCAGCAACATCCCCTGTAGCTAGAGGAATTTAGGACACTTCGATCACGTACGATTCGGCCATAGGACGTTTTGACCTCTAAATAACGGATTATTTTTACATCTACTATGTAGGCATTTATATTTTAAATCAGAAAATTTTTATTTAATTTTCAAGAAAATGTAAAAGGTATGCTGAGCTGAAAATAATGAAAGCGTTAATTTAGCTTCTGAAAACATGTATATTGAATTGTATATTCGATTAACTGTTGACACTTTAATATTTTCTTTTATCCGGTGATAAGTTTTTCTTCAAAGGATTCATGCCAAATAAAAAGTTCTTTGTTATTTATATTTATAAATAGTTACATTTTTTGTTTTTATTTCCCTATAGTCTTTTAATATGGACTATCAAATTTTTGTATACAGATTTTGTTTAAAATTCCTTTCATATACACTCTAGCAAACGCATAAAATTATTTTTATTTTGCTCATATTAGCAAAAAATATTTATAATGGCCCCATTTATTGAAAAATGTTAAGTTAGAAACTATTTTCATTTTTAATCTGCACAATATTGGAATAAGGATGTATTTGTCATTTTTTGCGAGATCATTAATAATCGAATGGGGTATAAAAATTTATAGGTTTAAGAAAAAAAACATTTAGTGCCCCTTGCCGAATGATCATTAAGAGTTCAGTGCCCTATGGTATTTTATCATTGGTTGTATAAATTTTATTTTTTATCTTTGATTAAGATCCATCAACATACACAGCTAACTATTAAACTATTTTCATAGCTCATGTATGAAAAAAATTGACACTATGCGGACCCGGCGCCCCATGAGTGTTAAATATAGAACACAATGCTACCAGTAATTAATCATCCAGGAGGCGTACTAAACTATGTCGAAAGGTTTCATGACGATTGGATGCATGGTTTATAAAGGACATGCACACACACACACACACACACACTCACACACACACACATGCTTTCATTTTTATATATCTAGATAAATAATGCCATTAAAAGCTCCACCATGAATACCAATTTTCAAATTTCTTTTTCACACAAACCATTCCGTAAGAGCAACCAAAAATTTTCTAAGGTTTCGTCGTTATCGGATGAATTGTTTAATTAGCTATAATGGACAAACATTGATACATATATCGATTTATAAAAATATAAATTTATATACATAAGCAAAACATGAAATTAAGGGTCCCATGGCCCAGTAGGTGCAAGATGTAAATTTTGAAACATTTGTTCATTTCAATGTGATCATATTTAATTTATTAGCTACATTTGTTGAGACTATGTCAAAGAATGGGAAATAAAATATTAATCGTTTACGAAAAGAGAATCAGGGCCCCCGGCCCGAGGAGATGAAGATTAAAGATTCAATTTACAGTAGAATTGTAAAAGGCTCTCAGGGTCATTATACACCACGTTTGGTTAAGATCCATTCATTTTCCAAGTCGTTAACGCTTAAAAAATTTGTATTCAACTCATAAAGGTAAAAACAATATTAAGGGCCCCCAGGCACAATCGGTGCAAGAGATTAACTTTAAAATAACTGCTTATGTCAATCAAAATCACGATATATATTTTTTTCAATATCTTTTAAGGTTGTTTAAAATCAGAATGGAAATAAAGTGTTAAACGCTTATGAAAATAAATATTTTTGGCCCCCGGCTCAAAGGAATGGACATAAGGGGTTGAACGCAGTATGGTATTTTAATATGGGTTATAAAATAAATATCTACTAAGTTTGGTCAAGATCCACTCATTTTGACAGAACCTAAAATTTAAACTAATTTGAATATTGCTCATATAAGAGAAAAACAAACATTTAGGGCCTCCGGTCCCCCATAAGGGTCAACTTTTAAAATGTTTTTTCACACAAACTATCCCGGAAGCTTACTCAACAATTTCCTACATTTTAATCGTGATCGGATGAAAGGTTTAGTGAGCTATAAGGGAAAACTATGCATACTTAAATTAATGTTTATATTATATGTATTGACTTTCTTTTTCTGATGATCATTGTTCAAAATAAAGAGATTGAATCTGAAATATATTTATTTAAAAATGTCCCTAATTTTTGACGGTTGATACCCTAGTATATATATATATATATATCGCTCGCCACATTATAGACTCAGATATGTAATATCAAACTCATCTTATCTTATCTTAGAAATACAGGCGCTCCTTCTATGCAGAAGATAATTGCGTCCACAAACCATGACGGATGATCTGTTGGCAAGTGATACAACGGTCACAGGTCACGGCTATGTTGGTTCCTCGCATTATCCAGCCGCTTAACGATTACAGTTAGAGAACAAACTTACCAGAAATTATACAGAATCTTATTTTATATTCATTTTCTGCAAGCAATTGTGCCATTCATGTATGTTTCAGTAAAAAAAAAAATTCAGATACCCTGCAGTAGGGGTGCGGGATTTGTAAAAGTCTGGTATAACCCGCGGGGAATATATGCTTGAAAATACGGTAAGTCATATATTAGTAAAAATAAATGAGATTATCATGACCGTTTTTAAACTTCAATTTAAAATGTGTATTTTTCTAAACTTTAAAAGATAATATTATTGAATGGTCTTACATGAATATTTAATTTTGGAAAAATTGATATGTAAAATAATATTAAATTTCAAGAAAAATTAATCTTATTTAAATTGAATTTTATTTTAAAATTATTTAAACTATGACATTATCATATTTTAAGTCATATAATAAATCTCACTTGCACTCTTCGATGCGTTGATTTTTTTCCTTTTTTATTATTTAAATGCGTGCACGTTAATATTATGTACGTTATTCAAAATTTAATATTCTATGCCAAATGTATAATATCCATTATTCGGCTTTATGAGATTTATAATTGGTTTGTATTTTATTGTCAAGTTTCGATGCGTTTTGAGCTACGATGACATTTTTTTATTACTGCAATTGAAGTTTGTCAACAAATACTTCATTTTAGCCTTTGTTTATCTTTTATACTCTACCAGAGTGCATATTTAATGTGTTTAAAATAATAACATATTTAAAATTGAAATATCGCCCCTCACAATAGTTTTATTTGATTGTCATTTACATGCAGTTGCGCATCTAGGAATACGACGCATGTATTTGCATTGTCACATGTTATTTTATCCCGTTATAAACTTTACTCCAAAGGTTTCATGGAAAATAATTGGTTGTGTGATGTTCACAATTGAAGACCTCAAGATAAGAAACATCTATGTGACATTTTTTAATTTTTTTTAGTTATCCCCAGTATCTGATAGTGGTTAAAAAATAAAATGTTCTGAATCCGACTATATGAAAAAAAATATGTATCCGACCCAATTAACAATTCAAATAGATTTACTTAATTTATAAGAAATCTGTATAATTTTGTACATTAAAACTTGATTATCTCAAAACTACAAAAATGTGACATAGTAGTTTCTTCCCTTGAGCTCTACATTTGTAAATAGTTGTATTGTGTTCCTTACACAATTTTGATAATGTACTGGTAATAATGTATTGACCAATGTCAAAATAGATCTGTAAAAGGTGCTGACTTGACAGTAATGAAAGCGTTTATGTGAATTCTCAAAACGTATATATTTAATTGTAAATACGATTAACTGTTGATACTTCAATCTTTTCTTTAATCCTGTGACAAACTTGGCTTATTACGTTTCATGCAAAATATATAGTTATAAGCTATTTACATGTATAAATAGCAACATTAAATTTTTAAAGTGTTTTTTGTTAATGTTGTAGCAATAATGTATGGGCAAATGGGCGAATAAACTAACAAGTCATAATCTTCAATGAAGCTTAAACGGCTTCAAATCATAGATGTACTTGATATAGATAACATTTCAATCACATATTTTATTTTTAACGCACTGTGCTGTATTATTGGTGCAGTCATAATTGGTGCGCACTATTCAATGATTCAATGCCGCAAGTTAACAATCTCTGTAAAAACTTTCTCATGAATAGTGCAAAGAAAGGGGGAAAAGAATGTACACAAACTACCACACGAAGAAATCAAAACAGCGCAAATGAACGTCGATGGCGGGGAGGGGGTAAACCCCCGAAGCTTTGTTGGTTTCGAGACATTCACACTGCTTGCCAACCATAAGCTATCATTGGGCGACCCCAACGTATAAGTAATAAAGGCCTAATTTTATTTTGTCATTATTTATGTGTTTTTAAAATCTTTTTTTTTAAAATCCCACCAGTCTTATTTTAGAAATTGACAAGGTTGATACCCATTATTTATAGCATACATCCCTGCTGAAAATATTCTTGACCTTATTTAGATTTATTCGAATTTTTAGGAGTGATTGAAGGGAGATAAACTGAAAGAAAATCCATAATATTTTTATGTCATTTAATTAACACATGTGATATTCAAAATTTCTTAAACTATGAATTTTTAAACTTTTGCCTAGTAAAAGATTTTGCAATACTTTAGAGAGACGTTGGTTTAACTCAGACATACTCAAATTTTATTGGAGACCAATGAGATTGTTTGAGGTCTCCACTGCAATATGCTTAATAGGCAGTCGGATTGTTCCCCCCCCCATCCCCCCCAAAAAAAATATATATATATAAAAAATTATAAATAAATAGCTTAGGTCGGCTGTAAAACGTACCACTTAAGTTTGCTGGGAACAGGAAAGTATATTAGACAATAGTAAAGCATTGTACATCTTTACAATGAGTATGAGAATCTTCGGGGTCATTTTGGCGTTGTTCTGTATCGGTAAATAAATGCTTTATTTGCTTAACTTTTTAAAGGTATTTTCACGAGCTATTTTTTGCATCGCAACAAAATAATGTAATTTTATTACATTTTAAATTGTCTATTTTTTATAAACACACACAAAAAAACACACTATTTCTAGTGAAATATAAACTATGAATGTAATGGCTGACTGGGCTATTTCTTTGTTTTTAAAGTGAAGTCAATACACAGCTGGGAACGTTTCCGACAAATAAAGTATTTTATCCAGTTTTATTAGCTCCCAGTCGCTATTTCAAAATATCACCTACTCCCCCCCACCCAGCAAAAAAAACAACAAATGCTTCTTATCTTACGTTATCTGTTACAGATGGTACTTCTATTCATACGATTATTGTATCCTACGCTTATCCGTACATTCATTAAACATAATACATGAAAAATTTACTTCAAGTCATTTTGGTATATAATTTAGCATAATTGACTATTTCGAATGTGATTACAAGTAAGGTTTTGCATTTCTTTCTTTTATATTTATATTAATTTTGTCACTCATATAAATTTATAGATCTGAACTGTCTATGTTTTGATCGTGTCAGTGTAATTAGTGTTAGCGTAAGTGTATATAATAGCAGAGGAGGTTCAATTTTTATACAGGGCGCGGATGTACAGGGGCGCTACAATGAAACATACGTCATGACATTACAATTAATAAAGTAGGGTAACAATGTTGGGCGGAGGGCTTATTTTATCATTTCTTTCAGCACGCAAAATATCTTTCCTACGCCTCTTTATTCTTTTTTAAATAGCTAAGTCCTAATATTGTGTAAACTAGTGGCTTATATATCACTAATTTAGTTTAAGTTTGTTAAATAAATACTCAATGGTTTCAAAATGACCTTTATAGCGTTAATTTAACAGTTGGTAGTTTAACAGCCAACACAAAATATTTTCTGAATTTTTTTAAAAAAATGTTTTAAAAATAATTATTAACAAAAAAGACCAGAAAGAGTAAAGAAATCTTTATAAACTGTATTTTATTCATCTATGTGCTTCTTTCTTTTTAAAATGTAAAATATAAACACGTTCGATTGATTTTTTATATATTTTTTATTTGATTTTTTAAAAAAAATATATTTTTTTTTTATATTAAAAATATACATAAATATTTTCCAAGTTAGATAACAATAAGAGCAAAAAAAAAAAAAAAAAAAAACAGCAACACAAAAACAAAAAACAATTAAAGAAATAGGTTACTGCCCAAATGTTTATATAAATTTTTGGGCGAGTTTTTTTTTTATGCTACCTATACCAGTAAGTCTTGAAAAAGTCCTTTCTTGTACACAGTGGTGTGGGGAGAACAGCGGTGCCAGAGGAACCAGAATGGGATCCTCACCTACAATGGTCTGCCGTGTGCCAGCACAACCCGTTACGATGATGGACGCCGAGGAGCTTGTGGATGTGGACCAAGGAATTCAGGTAACTGTCAGTTTCATCTTCAAGTTGGACTTCACATCTGTGTATATGTGTATGAATATGGTGTGCATATGTGTGTGTATATATGTCTGTATGGCGTCCATCCCAATTCTCAAGGGACGATGACGTTATCTCTTTCTCCTCAGCCCCCCTTCCCGGTCATCTCTCCTGGCTCTTCTTTCTTCGCTCCGAGCTGTTTTCTTAATATAAAATAGATTTATCAGAGCATTCACAACACACACAAATAGGGGTGTGCCAGATTTCGGCTACGACTCCGGAAAATCCGCAATCCAGCCATTTTTAAAAATTTGCATCGACAAGATTTCACTTCATAAATTCGACCGGATCCGGCAGGCTGGAAGAGCCCTAATATATATATATTTAACAAATAAATAAATAAATAAAAATATATACATCAGGGGTACGGAAATTAACGATTAATTTCTCGATTAATCGGTAATAGAATTTAGCGATAAAAATTATAAAAATGAATATGAGTAGCTGAGCTGAATCCAAAATGTCCTTATATTCACCAACAGCCAGTGCACTCAGGCTGTCCTCCTTGTTAATATTTTCCTGCATGCAGTGGTGGCGTTAGGTAAAATACGGGGCCTAGTGCCAGCAATGACCCCGCGGGGCCAGAGTACTAGTAAAGATCGCTAAGCACCTGTATGCTATGGTATTTAAAAATATGAAATATCTTGATTATTGTGTAAATTTAATACCACGTGTCACCTTTTTATTAAATTACCGTTGTATCGGTGTAATGCTTTCAAAGACGTCTAGAGCTACGCTACGGAATTTGACCTTCAAAAAGGATTACAAGAGTGCCTCTTTCGTTTCTTTACAATCGTTTCCAGCATACGTTCTACCCTCCACTCTTTGGTTCTACATGTATAGGCTATTAACCAGGACGAGACATGTTCAGGACCGAAACGCGGGGCCTTCCTAAGCGCGGGGCCTGGGGCAGTCGCCCCAGTTGCCACCCTCAAACGCCGCTCCTGCCTGCATGGACAGCTTCATCTGCTCGGCAATATTACTTTGACATTTACAACTGTACATAATATATTGCCAAATTGCAAATATTTGACAGCAGCAAGTTATTATAATTTAAAAAGATTTCCACGGCCGCACATTTTCGTGCCCACGGCTGAATGCGGCCGTACGGCTGAAGGCTGCGCAACCCTGATCTAGGGGGAAAGATTGGGGGTGGGGGATAGGCATACTAGCGGGTCAAAGGTGATAGCCGCCTGTATATTGAATATCGGTGCTGTAATTGTTGTATGGTGATCATCAAGGTCCTTGTCTACATTCTAATGATCTACATGCGAAAGAAATTCAGCAGTCCCGAGCTTGCGTTCTTCATGGGCCTTGCTGGAAAACCACCTCACCTCTCTGGCCCCCTAGGGGAAGATAAAAGCTGAGAAGCCACCCCCCCACCACACACATACACACACACCGTAGCAGTCGCTACTGAAGCGGCCACCTGGACACAAGGTCGAAAACGCCTACCACTAAATTGACCTCCCGATGGAGGGGTGGAATTTTCTTTATTACGAATCGCTACCACTTCGGTGCCATCCCGGCAAAGCACACGAGTCTCTATTTTTAGTACCACAGCAATGCGGGGAAAATCAATAACCTATCTAGTGTGTAACCCCAGTAGTCTAGGTAGTAGGAATCAGGTATAGTTTGTGGAGGATCCTCCACATGACTTCATAGTTGACCTTTTACATTTATATGATGCCGGTTATGAAAGGTTACTTTCTTTTGTTGGGGGTCACTTCTGGTATGTGTGGTGCCACGATGGCGACGGTGATGCCAAGATGGCGATTAGTGTTTCCAATTGGTGTATTACCAAGATGGCGACTATGGGTGTGGGGCCAAGATGGTGGCCAAGATGGCGATGAGACACGTGGAGTAATTTCATTTTGTCAATTAGTGGACCTAAATATATCAAGTTGTTATACAACATCTTTATGAGGGGTACAAGGGTGTTCTAGATTAAAGGACAATAACTGTGTAATTGAAATAAATGATTTTTTTGTTATTTTCCTTTGCTTTTAAACTTTGACAATTTTTTCAATATCACAGTGGTTCTCAGCTTTTATATATTAGCTACATCATATGCATTTAATTTTTTCTATTTTTGCTTTTATTTCTTTTGAATTTATATAATTATTGAGTGGTGCTCAAACTATTTCTATGTCATATATATTATGTTAATGTATTTTATTTGTTAAATGGTAGTATTTAAGAAATAAAATAACGCTTATTATGCGTTTCATGTTTTTAGGCGATGTATTTTATTAAGGGTACCCCTGCTGGACAGGTTTTGTTGGTGTTGGATTTAATTATAGTAAAGTAGGGTTAAGGGAAGATGATGATAGGTTACAATTAGGAATTGGGGCACCAGCGGGATGTTTGCATTGTTGCGGTTATTATAGAAGCTTAGAATAGGTGTGGTGGTATAAAGCATGTACGGGAAGTTATGAAGTGGAGTTAAAATGTGTAGGATTAGGTTAAAATCAATAGTTCAGACGATGGACGGATGTTACCACTTGATTTATAGCAGTTTTTTTAATTGATTAGTGGGGGTATGGATGGTTTCGCCATGGGAAAGTAATGCGTTGGTTTAGGTTAAAATCAATAATACAAATGAAGAGAGGGGTGTGCATGGGAACGATTGCAGATGGTGGTGGTTAATTAAAAGCTGTTTTCTTTGTTAATTTAAATATTTTTAGCAGTTTTATAGTATCTTTTAACAAAAGTAACGGTTCTCATATAAGTCTCGCGGGCTATTTTATGAAAAGGTCTATTTGGTTCATAGTGTTTCTTAAATAGAGGTGTTCATCATTATATCTGAGAACTATTTTTATGAGCTAAAGGATGTTTTCTTTCTTCTTTTTCCAAACATTTTAATAGGTTAATACTATTTTTAAAGAAAAGTAACGGTTCTTTTATTAGTATGGGCAAGATTGTAGAAAATCAAGAGAACCTCTTTGTTTCTTTGTTTTTAAATAGTTGGTCTACACTCAGTATCAGAAATATTTCTGAAGTTCAAGGGGTCTCTTTGGTTGCATTTCTTTCTTACTTTGAGACCATCAGCTTAAGTCCAGGAAGAGTTTTCTGGCTTAAAATGAGTAATTTTCTTCGTGTTTTTTCTTAATTAGTGTATCACCTCTTAGGATCAGACTTGATCAGGGACACTTTTTATGTTCTGGGGAGTCTTTTTCTTCAGGTAGTTTTCGATAAAGTGATTACGGGTTTGTAATTCGACAACACAACGATTGTTCTAAATAGTTTTTAAATAAGTGATGTTATTCGCAAGAGTAGTTTTTAGACGTAATTTCAATTTATTTTTCTTTAAAGTAATTTTACTTTTGTAAATAAGTTTTCAGACTATTGTGTTTTGTCATCTAATTTTAAACGTAAATTTTAGTGTAAAATAAATAATCTCTTGTAAAATTTTATAAGGAAGGTTATAATTTTTGGTTTGGGGTAAGAACTCACACATTGTAAAAGGCAGTAGCGATTAGATGTTGCGGTATTTAGTAGTTGGTCATATGGTGTTCATAGTCGCGACTGTCTTATTGATCCGGGAAAAGAAATGTCTACTACCGCGCTGGTTTCAGCAAAATGTGGTTCTAACAACAAATTTACATTTTAAGAATCGGGTTTCAAAATTTGACTGCTTTGGACTGGTGTTTGATAATAGTTAAAAGAGATGTCAATAATGTTTAAAAGAGTCTATGTACACAACCGTTTACTTTTGAAGTTTCATCAGAGTATGAATGCGTTTTTTCTTTATCGACTAACAGGGGGAGGCTGTATGGTCAGTAATATTTAATAGAATTTATGTAGACAATAGTTTCCTTTTGAAGTTTCATCAGAGTATATGCGTTCAAAGCAAGTTTGTATGCTACTTAGGTATGCGTGGATGTTACATACTTACATACCTAGCCGTTCACTGTGGCACTGTTTCTAACAAGGTTTTCAGAATTGTTACCATTAACTTGTTTTACCTAATGATAAAAAATTAAACATTTAATAACCTTTTAGGTGAGTTTTTTTAGTTTCGCCTATCATTTTTGCTTGTATGTTCCATGTCCATGTTTTCAATTGAGAAACCACCTTTAGGTCTGTTTTATATTTTGGACACAATTTGGTATGTTTGGGTAATTTACTGTGAACATTAAAAGATTTAACCAATTGTTCGTGGGGCTGTAACCCAACAATTTGAATTTTTTTTTATAGTATATGTTAACATATAAGTGAAAATATAATATTTTTTAAAGTATTAATTTAAATAAACTTGTTTTAAAATTCGCCTTTATCGAAATTTTTTCATACTTGTAATGGTCGGATACACCGTAGGAGATTTTTTTACAGTAATTACTCTCTCGCACCAAATATAAAGTTTCCACACAGTGTACCTTGACAAGTTTCGATAGATAAAACACCTTAAAGGCAATTGATTTTCTTTTTAATTACATTCTGTCTTAATGGCTTGGTGACATTTTTGTAACAGGTCATAGGTCGCATGTTTTATGTTGCACGCCTTATGTTAAGAATTAGTGGCTTCAGTAGTTTCTACTTTTTATTAAGTACCTGTGGTTGTTGTTCTATGTTCATATTATCTTTTTTTACTGTATTCAACGAACCTGTACAATAAAACATAAAGTTAGCACCTCTGTAAGGTCTATACACGAGATGGTTTGAACTATTCTGTGTGAGTAATGTTAAAAGATTTGGGTGTTACAGTTATGTTTTACAAAGGTGGGTTCATGCTGTCACCTAATAGGAGTTTTTCCCCTTTTAGTCTTGTATTATTAATCGGTGTGATAGAAATTCCTCGGTAAAAAATAACTATATATATTTTTATGTGCCACATTATCCAAGTACACGAGTTTGTTTTATGTGAAACCAATTTTTAAGAGTCTGTGACAAAGGACAACCCTTTAAATCTTATTTAACATCTCGGTACAAAATTTCGAGAAGGCTGAAATATTTTTTTAGAGATGGACCACAACTACGTAGACAAGATCTTCTTACCTCCTAGACTTTTTGTTACTTTGGTGCAGGATGGTGGTTAGGTTGATTTATAGCCGTCATGACCGCGAAAATTATGCGGCGTTTTGGGCGAGTACCTATGCAGCTCGGCAAATCCGGAATCAGACCCATTTTTACGATTCTGGCTCCGGCTTCGGCTCCGGCAGAATTTGACTTCATAAACACGGCCAAAATCGGCAACCCATATAGCTATTTTTACAAATCCTACTCCGTTTCAGCTCCGGCCGGATTTCGCTTCAAAAATCTGTCCAAATCCAGCTCCGGCCAGATTAAAAACAATCTAATCCGGTACACCCATAGCACCGATATTAAACAGATTGCAGACTTATACTATGTATATATATAAATGTCAAAAAAGATATTTGAAACATTCTTGTTCTCAATTGTTCTCACTTAGAAAAAATTTAATTTTTTTAATTAGTATTATTTTTTTATTTTTGTTTTTGAGACAGGGGTGTTCAAGCTTTGTGGCGTAATATTGGAGGTTTTTGTGATGAAGTGTGACGAGGGGTGGCGGGGGGGGGGGCAAAATCACGTGACGACATTTATGGACGACCCCTAGTAATTATTAGTGTATTTTCTAACTTATGGCTATCGACCGTGGCAAGGACCGAATCTAAAAACTTTTAAATTGTTTATGCTCACTGGGTTTTTTTATGTCTACTGTCACAGACAGCCTTAACTAAGTTGTAATAAGTACTTTCAGAGACAGCAGTCACTATGAGTTATTATATGAACTGTCACAGACAGCTATCACTGAGTTCTTATATGTATTGTCACAGACATCTATCACTGAGTTGTTATATGTACTGTCACAGACAGCTATCACTGAGTTATTATATGTACTGTCACAGACAACTGTCATTGAGTTGTTATATGTACTGTCACAGACAACTGTCACTGAGTTGATATATGTACTGTCACAGAAAACTGACATTGAGTTGTTATATGTACTGTCACAGACAACTGTAATTGAGTTGTTATATGTACTGTCACAGACAACTGTTACTGAGTTGTTATATGTACTGTCACAGACAGCTATCACTTAGTTGTTATATGTACTGTCACAGACAGCTATCACTGAGTTGTTTTATGTACTTTCAGAGACAGTGTCACTATGAGTCATTATATGAACTGTCACAGACAGCTATCACTGAGTTGTTATATGTACTGTCACAGACAGCTCTCACTGAGTTGTAATATGTACTGTCACAGACAGCTATCACTGAGTTGTTATATATACTGTCAGACAGCTGTCACTGGGTTTTTATATGAAATGTCACAGACAACTGTCACTGAGTTGTTTTTATGTACTGTCACAGAAACCCCGTTTGGCTGGAACATGGCTGACTTCGTTGCAGCTCCAAGTCAGAATTTTTTTCGTGGTGACAACTTGTGGTGTGGCGCTGCCTGTGGCTCATGCATACAGCTGACTCCAACAGGTTGTTAAGTAACATTATTATCTCAAACAGATGGTGAAGTATAATTAGTTTTAACATCAGGTAGTTAAGTATAATTAGTGTCAACAACAGGTAGTTAAGTATAACTGGTGTCAACAACAGGAAGGTAAGTATAATTGGTGTCAACAACAGGTAGTTAAGTATAATTGGTGTCAACAACAGGTAGTTAAGTATAATTGGTGTCTACAGCAGGTAGTTAATTATAATTTTTTCGAATTATTTTTTTTGTCAAAATGACACGTTATACCTTTTCCGGTTTCAATAATTCTTTAATAATGATTGACTTTAATTTCGATAGTTACAATAGTACAGCAAATTGCACATAAATTTTGGGTTCTGTGGGTTAAGTCGTGAGTGGGTGATACCATGAACTACCGCCCCCGTCGACAACAACTCTAGTGACGCCTCTGGTTTAATTGTTATCTAATGCATAGTGTCAAGTATAAATGTCTAAATCAGATGGTTAAGTATAAATGTCTAAATCAGATGGTTAAGTATAAATGTCTAAATCAGATGGTTAAGTATAAATGTCTTAATCAGATAGATAAGTACAACTATCATCTAATCACCCTCAAAACATGCTCAACTTTTCACGCTTGATACTAAAAATTCCCTCTAATATTTGCAGGTGGCTTTGTGCCTGGAGAGGGAAACAGTCCCTCTAACACCAACCCTAAGACTTTTATGGTCACCAACGTGTGTCCTGTCCAAGGAAACTGGAAATGGTGCTGTAAGTTTCACTAGGGTGACTTCATTAACATGGCATGGAAACACTCAAGTATTATTTGTCGTCTCTTGTATGTTGAATTTAACTTTATAACGTTAAATCTGAATGAAGAAATATGATAAGATAAATTACGATACCTTTTATGTCTACTTTTTAAAACAGATAACTCAAGTTATAAAATGGATCAAACATTTTACGGGGTGGGGGGAGGGGAGGGGTAAATGTGACAAATCTGAAATATATTCTTTTTTTCCTTTTAACAGCCAGCGCGAACAATTTCGGCTACGACACACACTTTGACCTTCAGGACAACCGAGGTCAAATATCTCGTGAGTTAGGTTGGGACAACGTGGAGGTCACGTGGCGGTATGTCCAGTGTTCTACTGACCAGATCAATAAATATCGGGAATGCGAGTGCCGGTCCAACTAACCAAGTGTATTCCGCCGCTAGTTACACATGAACGATTTGTGTATAGGGAATAAAAAGGAAAGCAAAGAAACCAAATAACGTCTTTGTTACTTCATTGTATATTATAGTATATATATTCAAATTATAGAGGGCGATAGAGAGGGAGATAGAGTGAGAGAGACAGAGCAGGGAGATAGATAGAGAGTGAGACAGAGGGAGAGAGATAGAGAGTGAGAGAGACAGAGAAAGGAGAGATAGAGTGAGAGAGAAAGAGAATGGAGAGATATAGAGTGAGAGATACAGAGAAGGGAGATACAGAGAGTGAGAGAGATAGAAAGACAGAGAGGGAGAGATAGAGAGTGAGAGAGACAGAGAGAGATAGAGATATAGAGAGAGACAGAGAAGGGAGAGATAGAGAGAGACAGAGAGGGAGAGGAAGAGTTATAGATTAAGAGATAGAGAGATTAAGAGAGAGAGAGAGAGAGAGAGAGAGATATAGATAAGAAAGAGAGAGAGAGGGAGAGATAGAGTGAGAGACAGAGAGGAAGAGAGACAGAAAGGGAGAGATACGGAGTGAAAGAGACAGAGTGATTAAAAGACGCCAACAGAAAGAACTGAACATGATTGTTCAAGTACGGTCGCAGCTGCAAGTAAGGCAGCAGTCCGAATGTCAGTGTAACAAATGTTTAAACAACGACATACAAATCAACGGAAAGGGTTATATACTATCCCGGAAACGAACCGTTAGATTTTCGTGAAATTGTTAAAGGACTCACGATGGATACACCTTTTGAATTCTGATTTTTTGAGTGTAAGGGGAAGTATTGAGATCGTGAGGAAGAAAATCGAAATCGATTTTTTTTTTTAAAACAAATCTTGATGTCGGGGCCGTCTTAACACATACACTCGTTGGGCATTTGTCCGGGGGCCCACGAGCATAGGGGCCCGATGGGAATATGTTTACTTATATAAATTATGTATATTTATTTTTCACTCCTGTGGGGGCGCACTCTTTCTTTGCTTGCGGGCCCAAAGTGGTGTGAAGATGGCTCTGATTGACGCTTTACATTTTCCTGAGTCGGGACACTTAGTTTTTGCAATTTGGTATGTATGTGTGTGTGTGTGTGCGTGCGTGCATGCGTGCATGCGTGTGTGTGTGTATGTGTGCGTGCGTGCGTGCGTGTGTGTGTGTGTCTTGTATGTGTGTGTGTCTTGTATGGTTGTGTGTGTTTGTTGTGTGTGTGTGTGTTGTGTCCCTGTGTGTATATGTATATGTGTTGTGTGTGTTGTGTGCGTGTGTGTTTGTATGTGTGTGTTATGTGTGTGTGTTGTGTGCCTGTGTGTATATGTGTGTGTGTTGTGTGTGTGTTGTGTGCGTGTGTGTATGTATGTGTGTGTGTTGTGTGTGTGTGTGTTGTGTGCGTGTGTGCGTGCGTGCGTGTGTGTCTTGTGTGTGTGTGCGTGTGTTTGTTGTGTGTGTGTGTGTGTGTGTTGTGTGCGTGTTTGTGTATGTGTGTGTGTTGTGTGTGTGTGTGTTGTGTGTGTGCGTGCGTGCGTGCGTGTGTGTCTTGTGTGTGTGTGCGTGTGTTTGTTGTGTGTGTGTGTGTGTTGTGTGCGTGTTTGTGTATGTGTGTGTATGTTGTGTGTGTGTTGTGTGTGTGTTGTGTGTGTGTTGTGTGCGTGAGTGCGTGCGAGCGAACGTACTTGTGTGCGTGCGTGTGTGTGTGTGTGATAAAAATAGCTTGAGTTTTGAGTTCCTTTTCAGTAATGGAGGACAAAATTTCATATATGAGTTAGATCCTATGCCTGCCTATACGTGGTATCTCTTAAATTTTGAGTCATTCCCGTTAACCGAAAGTCGTACTTTATTTCCGTTTTCTCAAAAATCAATAAAATTTTATAATTTTAAAACATATTTCCTTAGAGCCTCATAAACGCTTACGGCCTTATACAAATATACGGGCAAAATTTAGAGGAACTCACTTCCGTTTTAGTAAAAGCTGATTTCATTATTGTAGCAGTGGCGTTGCTGGGAATTTGTAAGGGGGGGCCCGAGGGATTAATCTCTTTGGGGGGGGGGTCCAACATCGATGGCGGAAGAATGATATTAAATGTAAAAAAAAAAATTAAGTTGGGGCCCGGGGGTAGTTTCGAATTTTGTACCCCCCTCCTATGTGATACGCCATGTGACTGTAGTCATGAGTTCTGTTATTTTTTCTGTACTGGGGGCTGCGGCGGTCGAGTGGCAAGCACGCTCGACTGGCACTCCGATGGTCACGAGTTCGAATCCATGAGAAGCCAGGAACTTGTTCCCGGGGCCTAGGGCGTCCCCGAGTTCCACCCAGCCTCAAATGGGCGAAAAGCGGCGGGGGCAATGCGTGGAACCCTTAGCCGATGCATGTGAACGCTGCATCACTTGCCCAAAAAAAACAACAACAACTTGCCTTGCAGATTGTCTTGGCTGACCAAAGGCTACGGAAGCAAATCCAGAAAATACTGCAGGCTGAAGTCGAAGACCACGGGCCAATTGGCGCAAAACTCGTGGCATTATTGAGAACGAAGAAGAAGAAGAAGATATTTTCTGTAGTTATTAAAGTCATCTGTACTATTACTTAGTATACTGGCATTTAAATTAAAGCACAACAAGACAACTCTGTCTTAAGTATACTAAAAGACGCCATTAGTGTTGCTCCACAGCCTATGATTGGCAACTCTTTATACGCTATAAAGCCTTCACTTACACCTCTCGGCCTCACGTGACAATGTCGCGTGTAAGGCTAGCGCGTCTCTAGTGTATTTTTGAAACTTTTTTCCTTTTAATTTCCGTCCCAATCGTTCATTCAGTCAGATTTTTTCAGCTTATTAGCTTCCTTTAGTGACTTTTATCTTCAACAACCATCTATAATACAAACCGCGTACACATTTCCCAATCAAAAAGTAACTAAATAAAATACATTATTTAACATAATTGTAAAAATTCAAACAGATATTTAACTTTGACGAAAGAAAGTCTCTCTCTCTCTCTCTCTCTCTCTCTCTCTTTCTCTCTCTCTCCCTCTCTCTCTCTCTCTCTCTCTCTCTCTTGATGACTATAAACCAGTTAACTTTTTACAGAGAGAGAGCAAGATGTTTCACTGTAATCTAAAAACAGATAATTTTTGTTTAATTTTTACCCCCCCCCCCCCCGACTGAATACAGTAAATAGACAAAAGACTATTTCGGTTTTTATCCAAAGATTTGAATTAATCTTTAATCGTTGCTGCTTTTTGACCATATTTATTTATTTTATTATATGCAAAACGTGCCAAACGTTCAGGATAAAAATAATAGACATAATAAACAATATTTTATTTTTTTTATTCATTCAATATTTATTTTTTTCATCATCAACACAATCTATGTACAATCAGAACAAAAGCGTTTCTTTCTCTTTGCTTTTCATACATGGGGAATGGGCGGGACTCTGTAAACTTAAAATATGCAACCTTTGTCACAGATTGAGCAAAATTGTTGATTATTTTTTTAGCATTCGACGAATAGCTTTTTGTATTTCAAAAATGCTCATGTCTCTCAGACGAATTAACGTATAAATCTATCTTTGTATTTTATTTATGTGATCCGGCTTCATGTTCTGTCTCTTTATTCTCTTCACTTGCTATCAAGAAAAAGCACTTCATTGTTTTGTAAAAGGCGAAGCCCTGAACAAAAAATATACATACAGCTGTGATAAAAGTGAGGTTTTTTTAATACAAAAACTATCCTCCTTCCAAAGTTTAATTAACTGTGCGCGTGTTTTCTAAGAAATAAATAATTATTCTATAGTCTGTGATTTTAGTTTTTAGAAGAAGTTGAGTTTACTGATGGCATTCACACTGGGAGTATTTATTGGCGAGGTCACCGGGGCAATCGACTCTTTGCCACGTGACTTCCGGGTTGTCCCAATGCAAGTTGTTCGTAATTTGACCTCTGTTGTTTTGGAGGTCGAAGTGAACTTCGTACCCGTGGCTGTTGGGTTGATCTGGGGATAAGAATAAAGAGAGAATGGGAGAGAATTAGTGATGGCGATAAGTTATTCTGAGAGCCTAAAGCAACGGTGGCCAACAACCGCTTGTTACAAGGATTACTGGAAGATTTCCAATCAAGGTTTAACGACGCATGGTGCGTCAATGAGGCTCTAAAACATTTATTATATTTTAAAATGGGTCTCAATTCCCCGGTCTAAAGTGTTGGTTGATATGGAAGTTATAGATACTCCTGAAGTTGTGAATGTTATGGAAATTGAGAAAAAAAACTATAATAGTGGATAAACTCAGGAATTTATAAGAGGAAAAAAAAACTGAAATTGCAGATAATTTAAGTTGAAAACCTTAATCTAAAATTTTTAATCTAGGAGTAGCAAGAAAATGGAAGACTGTTTATTCCTACCTTAGAACTATATCTTTACATATCATCGTAATAAAGGCACAGTTAGTATTAAGGTAGGTACAGTTATTATTAAGGTAGGTACAGTTAGTATTAAGGTAGGTACAGTTAGTATTAAGGTAGGTACAGTTAGTATTAAGGTAGGTACAGTTAGTGGATCGATCCTCTCTGGAGACCAAGACGGTCAGTGTCATTTTGGAGATAGTAGTTGAAATCCTGGCACGTGGCTGCAGAGTAGTCCTACTATATGTCGCCGGACACTGTGGTACGAACCAATCAGACAGGGTCGACACACTGGCGAAGGCAGGCGCAGCCCAGTCCCAGCCCGATAGGCTCTTGACCCAGCTCGGGGTCAAGTCATGGCTAAAAGACCAATGGCTTGAGGGCTGGGCAAATGGGAATACGGCCAGGAAGGTATACCAGAAAATGCCGCGACCGAGTAAGAGCGACCCCGTGTGGGAACTTGAACGTAGCAATCATACACTCATAACACGGATGAGGACTGATCATTGTCCAATACGATGCTACCTGTATAAGTTTGACAACAGGAGGGAATTGGGCTGTCGGCTGAGTGGCTGCCCGGAGGAGACGGTGGCCTACGTACTCGAATGTTGCCCCGAGTTGGACGGGGCTTTACAAGATGAAGTTATGGTACCTGCAGAGGACTACCTCTATGGCGATGCCCGCTTGATGAGGCTCGCTTGCGATAAATTGAATCGGGTCCTAAGAGACTAACGGCTCGACCCAAAAGAGAATGTACATTCGTTATTATTATGATATGCACAGTTAGTATTATGATATGCACAGTTAGTATCAAATTAGGCACATTTAGTATTAAGATATGCACAGTTAGTATTAAGATTTACACTGTTAGTATCAAGATAGGCGCAGTTAGTATTAAGATATGCACACTTACTTTCAAGATAGGCACATATAGAATCAGGAAATACAAAATGTATCGAGAAACAAAAAGTTGACAAATGAGAGAAGATATAGACGGACGCTATTTTATATTTTAGAGTTAAAAGCAAATGACAAACTCACTTGTTCCTGGTTTGCCAGACTGACCGCACCATTCCCAGTTCCCATCGATGGGGCAGTCGTTGGTGACCATGAAGATGACTGGATTGTTGTTGGGTGGAGCTTGACCAAGGCCAGGGACAAAGCCGCCTGCAAGTAAACCACATCCAGGTGATCTCAAACTGAATGATATGCAAGGTGTTACGTAAATTGATTATTAAGATAATGTTAAATCAATCGAAAACCTAAATAATAATTAGTTTTTTAATGGTTAGGGGTGGAAATTTTTTAGACTAATAATATTGAAGAGTCCATTTTAAATGGAAAGAAAAAATCGTAAATATATGTCAGTAAATTAAAAACACATTACAAATTTAATCACATATCTCTTGAATTTACCATTGATACTTACATATTTGTAGGAATGTGTCATCTGGGAACAAAAGCTTACTTTTTAAAAAAACGTTCTTTTAATACAGTGGCTCTTAAGATTGGTTCGATCGAACCCCAGGGGTTCTATGAGTCAGTCCGAAGAGGGGGGTCGGTGGAAGTCAATCAACCCACCCAATTCATCTGTTAAGTGGTGACACGCCCCGCTAGGCCCCCAATAAGAATGGTTACGGTGAATTCGCATATGAAACTGGTGGGGTTCATTTACCTCCAACAAGGGTAAGAGCGACTGTTCTAATATCTCGTAATATGCTACACGCAACATCCAAAAGCTTTAATAAAATGATTTCATAGTCAAAGAGTCCCAACCCCCTCCCGTCATTATCCCTAACCACTGTCACCTCCCTTTAAATATTTTAACGCAATTTCTCAGGGTAATTGAGTTTATATATTCGATTGTCTTGCCAGTATTTTTTTTATCTTTCAACAGCAACTCGTCTTGAACCATACCAGATAGAGGGTTCGGGTCTTTTGGAAAAATGTTAAAGAGTTCCCACGAATATGCACAGGTCAAAACAAATTACAGAAAAGGTTTACTGAATTTCTTGAAAAATTCAAAAAACCCTTTTAAAATATCAGTATTTTGTCAATTTCTCAATTAGTTTCAAAAATGTATTTATTTGAATCGACTTTTGATGTAATCCAGAATGATTTCCCATGAATAAAAATCGGAAATTCTTTGTTGGAAATTGCGATTAAATAAATCTACTCATTCGAGTTTTTGTATTAGATCTAGTTGTTTTTTTTACAAGTCTACTCTTACTCATGATTATCTTACAAAGTATCTATATGTATGTGAAAGGCTGACCTGTGGGAGACAACTGCACACAGACACCGCAGTTTCTGCCACACCATGAACTGTCACCGCCGTCGTCAAAGAACTTTCCGTTGGGAGCAGTGACAAAGTCAGCCAAGTTCCAGTCGTATGGTGTGTCTGCCGAGGAGTTGCAAGAAATCATTGATAAAGGGAATATGCTATTGTACAGGAGGAAAAATGTGTTTTGTAATCTTTAAATTGAAGAGCTAAAAGTATTTAAGTAACAGTACATGTACTTTGAGACGATCAAGTTTTAATTATATTTTTACATTTAATTTTCCCTATTTTCTTATTTATTTTTTTAAAAATTGCTTATTTATTTATTTGTTGTTGGAACTGGGGAGGTGGGTTGTATTTTTTATGAAAGCATTTTAATTTTTTTGGCTGGTTAAAAATTGTACCTGGTAAGTCTTTAATTTTTATACCGTAGATTGGTCTAAACTAAATTAAAAATTTAACTGTTTAGATTGAATATGACAAAAATTTTACTTAAGTACTTTTAGCTCTAGGGCATTCAATTCTAAATCGATTTTCTTTTATGTTTTTTCTTCCACACGTAAAATGACGAGATGCAATGTCGTCAGTTTGAAATTCAGCTTCCACTCAACACTCACCTGTTCCTCTATTTCCACACCCACAGGCCCCCCTGTGACCGTCGTCGTAGCGGGTTGTGCTAGCACAGGGCTGGCCGTTGTACCGGAGGATGCCGTTGCTGTCTTTCTGACACCTCTGCTCTCCCCACACCACCGCTGTCGTCCGAGGAGAGAGAGAATTATAAACGCATGCAAAACAATTGGTTTAATTTTTAATTTGATGTCATAGAATTTCATTTGATTTCTCTCTTTCTCAAAATAAAGATTTTTTTAAACATCACTTTTATTTTGTTTTGT
Organism: Radix auricularia; assembly: GCA_002072015.1. Taxonomy (NCBI): domain Eukaryota; kingdom Metazoa; phylum Mollusca; class Gastropoda; family Lymnaeidae; genus Radix; species Radix auricularia. The sequence continues at coordinate 22,505 of MUZC01000289.1, read as the reverse complement.
TTTTACAGGAACAAAAATGGGTTGAATTTTAAAAAAAAAACTTAACAGATTTAAAGAATATTCACCTATCACCAACAGCGTTGAGACAATACCGAGGAGCCCCATTGCAAGTAAATATGGTTAAACTTAATCAATGTCCGAAACAGATTTAGTCTTTAAGTTCCATGATCGGATTATTTATACATTTTATCGAAAGTAGACCAGTATCCAATTTTTTAGCTTATTACCTTCAATAGTTTTAAATAATGTCAAAGTCATATATAGTTTTTTAAAAAAAAAACATATTTATAAGACGCAATTGCCCTTAAAACATAGAATAAAATTAAACAAATAAACCGTTCTCACGTGAGTATAATGTACTGACATGTTCTTGAACTTGACCTTAAAGACTGTGGACTGCTAAACTTGGGCTCAGATATTTTCTTTTTATTTACGCTGAGGCACAAAAAATTTTTTTTTTAAAATACTTTTTTTTTCTTGCTATGTTCAGGTTTTTTAAACTTTTTTAGCATGCCTCTGTTGACTTCAGTCTCCAGTTATTTGGAAACAACGCTCTTGGGACGTTCAGTTTTAGGATGTTGATTTCCCTTTTTTATTATATTACTACAAGGTTTCTTTTATAGGCGCGACTGTGTTTCCCTTTCGACAAAAATCTGTACTTTCAAACCAAACAGGGCAGGAAAAAAACTTTTTTTTTCCAAAAAAAAAGTGTTTTCCAAAGATAAAAGCTATTTAGGTTGTTTGTTCTTTTTCTTCCTTTTTAAAAAAATATTTGTTATCATATATTCTAAAATTACCCTTTTTCGTAATAATTAAATCTTAATTTAAAGTTCAATGCCATGCTTGTTTCAAAAAAAGTGTCCAGATTTTCTTATCTAAGTAGATCAAGATTTACATGAAACAACAGGAGTCAGAGAGTAGGCCTCGACATGCTTCTTTCGCCTACGACGCATCAATCGCCAAAACCACGTGACATTGCAGTGTATTGGTCCCCTTGGAGATGATAAAAACAGTGTAATTGTAAAACTGAATTATGAAAAGCTTTTATTAAGTAACAATTCATCACATATGTTAAAATGTTATGTCCTTATTACCTTTCTTGAACTTAAAATTCCGGTCGACCATTCTGTTTCAAAAATCCGAAAAAAGCGATATTACTGTTCCTATCACTTGCGCGTCATAATAAATTTTGTCCCCACACATCCGCACATTTTAGCACTGGCGTTGGACGAGTTTTGTCTTTGTTGACATAAATTTGTATAGAGAAATCTTTAATCAATGATCAATGGTTACATCCCTAAATTTTAAGAAATCAGGTAAGATGCTAAGGTTTGGCAACCATTCTGGGGACGAATGTATGACCGCATAAATGACTTACTAGTACCGATGTGCCCTCTAAGGTTCATAGGCTCGTAGCCAAATTAAAAAAATGATCGTGTGCAAAGTTGTACAAAATCCACTTTTTGTGCAACATTTTACAAAATTTGCTGCGCGGTAATTTTTGACTGCTGGGTGGAGTCAGACAGATATCTGTGCAGCCATGCAGTTAACAAAGAAATTTGACCAGTATCTGAAATAAACTTACAAGAAAAAAAATATTTTAAAAATAAAATCCAATCCAACTTTATGTATTAGGAGTCACGGTGCGTAAATTCTCGACAGCCTGGCAGCTAAACCTTGGGTCTGAATGTTAACGAATAGCAAAGAAAGGACCATTCAAAAGCTATGAATAACATATTAATGAAGTTTTAAGTGTAGCATTTCATTATATGATTTGAATACAATATGGTTGCAGATATTTTCATTTATTATATTTACATTGTTGAACTCCTCTGCGAAGCGGTTAGCGTAGGTTGTTAAGTGTCACCCGCATCGAAGTCTCAACCTCCTCTCATGCAGTTGTCATTTAACAAACCACCCATATTTCTCGTAAAGTGGGGGACGTGGCAACTTTTTTATTTAAAATTATTCAAAATTCAGAGAAGAGTGTGTTTTCATTTTGTTGTTGTTTGTTTTTTTGTTTTTTGTTGTTGTTGTTTTTGTTTTTTGTTTTTGGTTGGGGGGGGGGAGGCGGGGAATAAAAAAAATAATTTCATAACTAAGTAGTAATGGTAATTAATTTAGGGCTTAAATATTGGAATTTGCAAAATACATTTATAATTTATCAAACAATCAGCTATATAAATTATAAAGGTAAAACAATGAGCAATAAATTTCCTTCGTCTTTATTATTATTCCAGTTTTATCTTTGTATTAAGATAATTTTTTTTTTAAACTTAGTTTTCTTTTTCTATACTTTCAGTAGACAGAGGTAAATCTCCTACGTACTACCTATAAGGAACCAATTTAGTTATGTCCCTCTTCTCTACTTGTAATGATTTATTTTTTTGGTAATACCAACCGTTGGGATAGATACATTTCTATTCTTGCTGTGTCTGAATGAAATGTTGATTTTACAGCTAGATGTTTTGACTAATTTTTTAGTGATGACGAAAGTCATCTCATTCCGTCAAGTGTATGTTGGCTACATCTAGAGGCGTAACTAGGTTTGGCGTTACCTAGTGCGGTAGCTCATGGTGTCACCCAGTGCGGTAGCTCATAATGTCACCCAGTGTGGTAGCTCATGGTGTCACCCAGTGCGGTAGCTCATAATGTCACCCAGTGCGGTAGTTCATAATGTCACCCAGTGCGGTAGCTCTTAATGCACCCAGTGCGGTAGCTCATGGTGTCACCCAGTGCGGCAGCTCATGGTGTCACCCAGTGCGGTAGCTCATAATGTCACCCAGTGTGGTAGCTCATGGTGTCACCCAGTGCGGTAGTTCATGGTGTCACCCAGTGCAGTAGCTCACTGTGTCACCCAGTGCGGTAGCTCATAATGTCACCCAGTGCGGTAGCACAAGGTGTCACCCAGTGGGGTAGCTCTTAATGCACCCAGTGCGGCAGCTCACGGTGTCACCCAGTGCGGTAGCTCATAATGTCACCCATTGCGGTAGCTCATAATGTCACCCAGTGCGGTAGCTCACGGTGTCACCCAGTGCGGTAGCTCATAATGTCACCCAGTACGGTAGCTCATGGTGTCACCCAGTGCGGTAGTTCATGGTGTCACCCAGTGCGGTTGCTCATGGTGTCACCCAGTGCGGTAGTTCATGGTGTCACCCAGTGCGGTAGCTCATAATGTCACCAAGTGTGGTAGCTCATGGTGTCACCCAGTGCGGTAGCTCATAATGTCACCCAGTGCGGTAGCTCATGGTGTCACCCAGTGCGGTAGTTCATAATGTCACCCATTGCGGTTGGTCATGGTGTCACCCAGTGCGGTAGCTCATGGTGTCACCCAGTGCGGTTGCTCATGGTGTCACCCAGCGGGGTAGCTCATGGTGTCACCCAGTGCGGTAGTTCATAATGTCACCCACTCACGCCTCTTTATATTACCCAAAAACGTCTTTCGAGTCTGCCAGTGCTACATCCCTTAAAAAAAACCATCAAAATAGTTTGTGCATTATTCAAGGGACAAATGCATAACGCAACTGTGGTAGCGATTTCCTTGAGTTTATCAGTGTACAGACAGCGGTACCTCGAGATACGAAATTAATACGTTCCGGGGTGAATTTCGTATCTTGGATCTTTCGTATCTCGAACAAAGATTAACGTGTATAAGACCTAATCCGTTCCAAGAACACGGTAAAAAATAGAAAATATCACAATAAACTATAGAAAAACAAAGTAGGATAGTTAAATCTTAAAAGTACACATTATATAAAAGATACAAAATAAGAATAAGAATAATAAAACAATGAAAACAGAATAAGAGAAATTAAAAATAATGTGTATAAGAATTTTAACTTTTATTTTTCAAGTGAGGCGCTTAATTATTAAATTCTTTTAAGTCAATACGATAACAAAACGCTTTTGCAAGGATTTTTTGAAAAAAAAATATTCTCAAAATTAGGACACAAACAACAAAATTTAGAACAGTAACTGTAGCATGCCTGACACGCACGAACACACAACTTGGACACAGCAATAGGGCTGGAATTACCCAATAGGAGAGTAGAACTGTTTTGTGGCACTTTGAATGACGTCAGGTTATTTCCAGTGTAGTCAGCTTTGCTTTTTTTTTCGTGCCTTGGATTCTTTTTTCATATCTTAGAACAATATTTCTGCCAGTTGCCATTCGTATCTTGGATCTTCTTTTGTATCTTGGAACAAATAAGTCTTCGAGTAGCCTTTCCTATCTTGGATCTTTTGTATCTTGAAGCATTCGTATCTCGAGTTACCAATGTACTTGTTTGCTGTTGTTGTTTGTTGTTTTGTTTTGTTTTTGTTTTTTGTTTGTTTGTTTGTTTGTTGTTGTTGTTGTTTTTTTTTACATGATGTTATATAAAGCTTTCTCATCTTCACTAAATCTCTCTTCCTTTCCTTGTCAACCAGGCGGCGTAAGAGAGTGTCCAAGAGAACTTGATGCCAACACAAGTGGGGTCAAAGATTCTGTCTACTGTCCGTTTGGATGCTGTCCCGGTGACGGGGGACAGCTGTGGAAATGTTGTACCGAGTACGTGACTGAGTGTTGTACCGGGAAGGTGATTGAGTGTTGTATCGAACACGTGATTGAGTGTTGTACCGAGAAGGTGATTGAGTATTGTAGCGAGAAGGTGATTGAGTATTGTACCGAGAAGGTGATTGAGTGTCGTACCGTGAAGGTAAGTGAGTGTTGTACCGAGAAGGTGATTGAGTGTTGTACCGAGAAGGTGATTGAGTATTGTACCGAGAAGGTGATTGAGTATTGTAGCGAGAAGGTGATTGAGTATTGTACCGAGAAGGTGATTGAGTATTGTACCGAGAAGGTGATTGAGTATTGTACCGAGAAGGTGATTGAGTGTCGTACCGTGAAGGTAAGTGAGTGTTGTACCGAGAAGGTGAGTGAGTGTTGTACCGAGTACGTGATTGAGTGTTTTACCGAGTACGTGACTGAGTGTTGTACCGAGAAGGTGATTGAGTGTGGTACCTACAAAGGTGATTGAGTGTTGTACCGAGTACGTGACTGACCGTTGTACCGAGAAGGTGATTGAGTGTTGTACCAAGTATGTGATTAAGTGTTGTACCGAGTAGGTGATTGAGTGTTGTACCGAGAAGGTGATTGTGTGTTGTACCGAGAAGGTGATTGTGTGTTGTACCGCCAAAGAGATTGAGTTTTGTACCGAGTACGTGACTGAGTGTTGTACCGAGAAGGTGATTGAGTGTTGTACCGAGAAGGTGATTGTGTGTTGTACCGAGAAGGTGCTTGGGTGTTGTACCGAGTACGTGACTGAGTGTTGTACCGAGAAGATGATTGAGTTTTGTACCGAGTACGTGACTGAGTGTTGTACAGAGAAGATGATTGAGTGTTGTACCAAGAAGATGATTGAGTGGTGTACCGAGAAGGTGATTGAGTGTGGTACCGAGTACGTGACTGAATGTTGTACCGAAAATGTTATTGAGTGTAGTAACGAATAAGTGATTGATTTTTTTTACCGAGTGGGTGATTAAGTGTTGTACCGAGAAGGTGATTGAATGTTGTACCGAGCAGGTGATTAAGTATTGTACCGAGTACGTGACTGAATGTTGTACCGAGAATGTGATTTAGTGTTGTACCGAGTACGTGACTGCGTGGTGTACCGAGAAGGGGATTGAATGTTGTATCGAGCAGGTGATTAAGTGTTGTACCGAGTACGTGATTTAGTGTTGTACCGAGATGGTGATGGAGTGTTGTACCTAGAAGGTGATAGAGTGTTGTACCGAGTAAGTGATTGAGTATTGTACCGAGTAGGGGACTCAGTGTTGTACTGAGAAAATGATTGAGTGTTGTACCGAGAAGGTGATTAAGTGTTGTACCGAGTAGGTGATTGAGAGTTGTACCGAGAAGGTGAGTGAGTGTTGTACCGAGAAGGTGATTGTGTGTTGTACCGAGAAGGTGATAGAGTGGTGTACCGAGAATGTGATTGAGTGTTGTACCGAGCAGGTGATTGAGTGTGGTACCGAGTACGTGACTGAATGTTGTACCGAAAATGTTATTGAGTGTAGTACCGAGTAGGTGATTGATTTTTTTTTTACCGAGTGGTCGATTAAGTGTTGTACCGAGAAGGTGATTGAATGTTGTACCGAGCAGGTGATTAAGTATTGTACCGAGTACGTGACTGAATGTTGTACCGAGAATGTGATTAAGTGTTGTACAGAGTACGTGACTTAGTGTTGTACCGAGATGGTGATTGAGTGTTGTACGGAGAAGGTGATAGAGTGTTGTACCGAGTAGGTGATTGAGTGTTGTATCTAGAAGGTGATAGAGTGTTGTACCGAGTAAGTGATTGAGTGTTGTACCGAGTAGGGGACTGAGTGTTGTACTGAGAAAATGATTGAGTGTTGTACCGAGAAGGTGATTAAGTGTTGTACCAATAGGTGATTGAGTGTTGTGTCAGGGTTATGAGAATCACTGTTTGTTAAGTTTATATTCTGCCTGGTCACAAGCTCACGTTGTTGATGTTTTGTGAGCGATAATCATATGGGAGCGTGGATCAGGGTCCGTGCAAGGTCAGTCCAGACCCACGGGGGGATAACTCGGGTGTGTCTCGGTGGGCAGGAGTCAAGTCGAAGTTAATGTGCATGGAGCACAGAAGTAGAATTGACACAGAAAGTTAAGGTGTGTTGTAGGAGAGGCAGGTTAGAGAAAGGTAAGGGGACGGAGCGGACGTGAAATACTCTTGGTCAGTGGGTTGTACTGAAGGCATGAGATATGGTAGCGCTTGACACAGTTGTACACATAATGTGACAAGTGGACACTCATGACAATAAAGAATGTTTTAGTAAAAGGACTTGAGTTCATTACTGTACGCCAGTTGTTGTGCGACCCCTCGGACCTGCACCCCTAGACAACTAGAAGGTGATTGAGTGTTGTACAGAGAAGGTGATTGAGTGTTGTACCGAGTGCGTGACTGAGTGTTGTACCGAGAAGGTGATTAAGTGTTGCATCGAGTAGGTGACTGAGTGTTGTACCGAGTGCGTGACTGAGTGTTGTACCGAGAAGGTGATTGAGTGTTGTGGCGAGTAGGTGACTGAGTGTTGTACCGAGAAGTTGATTGAGTGTTGTACCGAGTAGGGGATTGAGTGTTGTACCGAGAAGGTGATTGAGTGCTGTTTTGAGTAGGTGACTGAGTGTTGTACCGAGAAGGTGATTGAGTGTTGTACTGAGTAGGTGATTGAGTGTTGTACGGAGTATGTGACTGAGTGTTGTACCGAGAAGGTGACTGAGTGTTGTACCGAGTAGGTGACTGAGTGTTGTACCGAGTACGTGATTGAGTGTTGTACCGAGAAGGTGATTGAGTGTTGTACCGAGTAGGTGACTGAGTGTTGTCTCGAGTAGGTGACTGAGTGTTGTACCGAGTACGTAAATAAATGTACCAATAGAAACGCAGAGGCGTCACTAGGGTTGGTACCAGCTTATAAATTGACTTGACAAAATATACATTCATTTACAAAATACAGCATTTTATGACAATGTCAATCAATTCTCTAAATTTTGCGCATCTATTGCACACATAAATACTTATTTTTGTACTTACATTTATCATTTTTAATTTGAAAAATATTTCCAATGTGATTATTAATTGTTATCCAATCATTTAAAAAAGTATTCTTTGATCAATATTTAAATTTACAAAACAACAACAATTCCCAATAGACCCATTCATTTCAGTTTAGAATGTAGCGACAGCATGCAGTTTTTCTCTAACAACTTTGACTTTCAAGTCACTACATTTTTAGCTTTAATAAAAGTAAATGCTTTTTAGCTTGATTTTGTTTTCATTCTATAAATAAAACTGTGAACAGTAGAAACAAACAAAATATGATCATACAAGTAGGGGCTATCCATAAATGACGTCACATGATTTTTGCCTATTTAAATACCCCCCACCCCCGTCTTCCTCCTCAAACGTCGTCACAAAAACTTCGACTCCCCTCCAATATGATTTCACAAAGCTGTGCGCCCTCTCCTCATTTAAAAGCTTTATTTTCTATTTATAAATGAGTATGTTTCAAATTAATTTTTTGTTATTCAAGTATGTATTTCGTTTAAGGCTGCACTCTAATATCGTTACACGTGTGAAGCCTTGTAAAACGTCATTAAATAAAGATTAAGTACTCAATTATTTAAGTGGAACTTTTATTTAAATTTCCGTTTTTTTAAAATGTGACGTCACATTTCTTAAACACCCTCCTCCCCCTCGTCACACATCGTAACAAATGTGGGACCCCTACCCCAACCCCCAACCCTCGTCACACATCGTAACAAATGTGTGACCCCTACCCCAACCCCCACCCCTCNCACCCCGATGTGTGACGTCATTTATTGACGGCCCCTTACCTTTTATTCTTACTCCCACTGGGTCAAATTTTAAAAAAATATATTTTAAATACTGTATCGATGCCTAATTGAATTAATTGAAATGGATAACAACTTTGTAAAACAGACTGCTACTTAAGCGGCTAATTATCAAGTTTCGTGTTATAATGATTTCGAAAAAGCGATATTATGCTTATAATCTCAAGTGACCAATCTCTAAACAAAGATTGGCTTTTTTTATTTAGTGAAAAGTCGTTTTGAAAATCATCCTGTCGGTTGAGTTTAAAAATAATTGGAAGGAAACGTTTCGATACTTAAAGCAGCCTTTTCTCTTGTGCCATTTATACTGCATAGTTGGGGAGAACAGAATATAACATGATAATATATATGTATTTTATATGTTTTAGGCAAGGTGTCAAATCAGGCATTCTATAGAATGCCTTGGCAATGTATAGAATGCCTGATGGGGCAGGTGAAGTATGAAATTTGTGAAACGTTTGCATACTTTGCCTAGGCAATCTTAAAAAATGCCGGATTTCGTTTAGGGACAGTGTAAAAAGAGCACAACAAAAGACTTTATTGATAATACGTATTTTAAAGAGGAAGTAATGCAGAAAAAGCACATGATGTACGCTCTGTAATATTTTTTAGAGGTCTTCCTCTGTTTCCACATCTTGTATATCATCGTCATGCAGGGATGATGTTGTGAGGCCTACTTTAGCTATGCAACCAAAGAGTGCTTTGTATGGTGATCTTTTAATCCCAGATTTGAAAGCTCTGTTTTTCCTGAGTTGGATAAACCGTAACCCCTCACTCCAGTGGCCAGTTATTTCATCTTGTATCCAAGCACACAACATATTTTCGAGGTCCTGGTAGGCTCTTTCGAAGCTCCCCTGGCTTTGAATGTAGCGCGGCTTACTATGAACGATATTTAAGGTGGGTCTTTATCGGACTGTAGAATCATTGGAGCATGAAGCAACGTAAATAAGTGTACGAGCTGGTATGCTACTTCTTGTGCCCTCTTTGTATTCAGGCCCCTGAGAACTACGGACTTGGTGGGATCTTGATTCACCATTATAAACGTGTATTCCCCTTCAGAATGTGATTGAAAGTCGATGAGGTCGACATGATAACGACGATTGAATTCAGACAGAACCATTGGCTTGATCACAATGACTTTTTTGACGTCTATTTGTTTTTTTCTGGCAAGTACAATTTCCCGATGGGTAGCGTTCTTGTATTTGGGTGAAAGTTCTTTCAACATTCTGTCCCGTCCTCTATAACCAAGGGCTAAATGGGCTTTATGAAGTACGTCAAATATTTCGGGAGTCCGCGACGTAAAATCAAAATGGCACGCACGCCTTCGTTAGCAGGGTAGATCAGCTTACTCTTATTTTCCACCTTCATGACATCATAGTGTTTCACCAACAAAAAGTCCCGTGGTTCTTGCTTAATGGTGGTCTAAGCCATTTTTCACATTGTCCAACAACTTTTGGTAGCAACGACTAGCACTTTCGGTTTCTTTAAAAAATGCTGTTTTTAAACAGCATTGACTCTTACTTTAGATAACTCATCGTAGAACCGTCGTTGCATGTATACAAGGCGAGATTCATGTTCTCGCACTTCATTATCTTCCGACACGGTCACACAGCAATCCAAGGGGATGATATGAACTGTCGTCATGAGAAGAATGTTGGCAATAATGTCTGTGATGTGGTAGCAGAACCTAGTATCGGCTAAACGCTGACAGCAACACCGCCAACACCAGTGGCGGGGTAGGTCAATTACATATTTTGCCGGACGACAACTCGTGAATGACTAGGCTATGTATGAAATAGCAATAAGAATGCCTTAATTTCACACTTTGCCTGTAACACAGACACACACATATATATATATATAAATATAAGGGCTGTTAGCGATTAATTTAAATTTAATCGTTAACTTTTGAATAATTACCGATTCATTAATCTATAATTTTCATTAAAGCTAAAAATAAAGATGTATATCGTCATTAAACTGAAAATTTCAAGGTAAGCAACAAAAACAGGCGATATACATTTTTGTTTTTTTTTGAGTAAATTCCTTTGTCTTAAAGACCTTTTTTAAAAATAACAATATTCTGAACTAAATTTTGTTTTTGAAAACAACACAAAAGAAAATAAAATCAAAGTTATGCATACTATGGAAAACAACTGCATATTAATCATGGAAAATGTTGCTAGGTCTCATTTCTCAAGTGTTTTTTCAAGGCATGTTACATAAGGGTCCAATGAGGTGTAAAAAATTTATATTTCAAAACTTATTGCAATTCTTTTTTAAAGATTCAGGATTTGTAAATAACATATTACACGCTTTAGTTTAACTTAGATATCTATTATTTAACTATACAAATATTTATAAAAATCAGTACACAATTTTAAAACATAGTTAGCAATAAAAATAACATAAATAACGCAATAAAATTTAGGCACTTGGATGAAATGTTCGAATTAATTTTCAAAAAATAAAAGAAATACAGCTGTATAATTAACAAAAACATAAAGATCATCTTTTTATCCCAAGTGGTTCAAAAGTTATTTTTAAAAACTCTATGACCTCACAACCTTTTTTTTTCCACTATGTTGTTTTCCTTCTCATTGAGATATTCAGATGAAATTCAGTAATGGAGTAATAAAACTTCAGAACTAAAACACTTTTACAATACTTTAGTAAAAAGCAGTATTATTTTTAACAATATAAATTATTTTTTTTTAAAAATGCTGTCCTACTAATACAGGGCATGAATGAATTTAACTCATTCAGTTTATGTCATTCAATACCTTCTAGGCACTTAGAATATCATTTCATAATTTTCATAAATAAAACAAAGGCAATGTAGTTTATCAGCTGTTAGGCTAATGCGCGCACCGATATTTTCCGGCGGATTTTTGACGGATGGAAATTCAGCGGCGTATTCGGCGCGCTGTGTCATTTGAATGGTCTATGACAGGCAACATTAGATCAACAAAGGAAAAGCAGTCACGTGACCCCCGAAGCAGCTGCGACACAAAAAATTGGCCTGGGGTGAGGGGGGAGGGGCTTCGTATTTTCAGTTGGTCCTAAAGTTGTTACGTTAGTGAAAAATCTGAATAAATGTTGTAATTATATATTTATAATCTATATATATTTATATATATATATATATAATTCTCATCATGGTCCAACCATGCCGAACACAAAGCAGTTAGCAAGCTGTCTGACCCCACCAGCCACCAACCAAACAGATTGCAAGAAAAGGTAGTGCAAAGCGTGGGGGGTCATCGAGACCGACAATTCGTTGAATTGAGGTCAATTACTATGTTCTTTCAGAACAACAAAATAGCATGCATTTCGTAGTATACTGGTTATTACATTAGCTTAACACGCGGTTCAGTCCCCAGCGAAGACATTAATTTTTTTAATTTTTAAAAATGTTTTTGTTTGTTCCCGTTCATTTCCCACTTTCTTTTCGATCACGACTTCGCAACCCCATAACAAGCACAAGACTAGGGGAAATAAGCTTGACGAATGACCTTTGTCAGGTTATGCCAATTAGTTTATGGTTGGCAAGCTAGGGTGGTGCAGGGAGAGGGTGGCAAGTGGCTAATCAGAGTGCACATATTTCCAGATCAACAATGCGTCGCAGTTATCCCCGCATCTGATGTTCATTCGTGTTTTTCTGATTTCATCGTGATGTAGTTTGTGTCTGTTCACCCTTCCCACTTTGTTACGCCGCGGGCATCTAGTTTATATATATTCAGTAGCTAATTAAATTCATTGAAAACATTTTTGGTAGTTTAATTTCGGGAGGAGGGGTGCTAAATGAAGCTGGGAGGAGAAGAGCGCTCAATAGTAGTCAAATAGTTTTAAATGTGCTTAGGAATTAAAACAAGTATTTTCTAAAGTAAGTAATGAGTAACTAACTACTAATGTAATTGTAATGTATCCTCCAACAAGTCCGAACCTGCTCCGTAACCCCGCCTTGGAGAACTGGGACTGGTGCACCGTGTTTCTGTTGACCATCCTGGTGTTGATTGTTGTGGCCCTGCTCATCTTTGGTGTCAGCATGGTGGCTCTCTACGGCAAACGGTGAGTCGCCATCTTTGGTATCAGTAATGTGGCTCTCTACTGTAAACGGTGAGTCGCCATCTTTGGTTTTGGTATCAGTAATGTGGCTCTCTACTGTAAACGGTGAGTCGCCATCTTTGGTATCAGTAATGTGGCTCTCTACGGCAAACGGTGAGTCGCCATCTTTGGTATCAGTAATGTGGCTCTCTACTGTAAACGGTGAGTCGCCATCTTTGGTATCAGTAATGTTGCTCTCTACTGTAAACGGTGAGTCGCCATCTTTGGTATCAGCAATGTGGCTCTCTACTGTAAACGGTGAGTCGCCATCTTAGGTATCAGTAATGTGGCTCTCTACTGTAAACGGTGAGTCGCCATCTTTGGTATCAGCAATGTGGCTCTCTACTGCAAACGGTGAGTCGCTGCCCGTCGTATTTAGTCGGTCACTTTTATCACTTCAATCGGAAAAAGGACTGTCCTGATGACTTCGCTTACAAAATAAATTTATTTTATTTTTTACACGATCGCTATAGAATCCAATGATGAGAATGATTTCAATTTTTAAAACATTCGTCATCATTCTTTTTGGGGGTGGGGGATAATTTTAAATTAACCAAACTAAAAACCAAACTACAACGAACATGCAAGACTATATTGAAGCCATGTATAAGCGTAGGACACAATAGTTTGCTGGTTAGCATAGAAGTAGAGTAAAAAAATAAATAAGATATGAGTCAACTATGAAAACGAAGTGTTAATTAAATTACATAATAATTTAGTTTGTCAGTTGTTAATTATTTAAAATATATTTTTAAAAATTTAAGCTTTTTTATTTAAAAAAAATGCAGGTAGGATGCTATTACTCGGCAACTAGTCTGGAAAGTAATTAGATCAGTGGCTCAAAAACTTGTTCGATTACCGGCGCACTCGGTTTTTTTTTTCCTTTCGAGTCACTGAGGCAATTTCAAATCATTACCTTTAGAATAATTGGCCTTTAAGCTATAGTAAAATTAAAAGCTTTTGTGAAAACCCCACGTTTTTAAATAGATTACAAAGTACCATCGAGAATCCTTGACCTTTGACATTTTCTGGGGTTTATGAAAGGATTAAATACTTCAAAATTCATTGGTTTACAAATGGGCAGCGTATCGACCTAATTATTTATAGCACTATTATAAACTGAATAAATTGAATGCAAGTAATGCAACCTTGAAAAAAGAAAGTTGGAGGGAGGACCTCAGTCACAATGTTCCGAATGGTCCATGAGCCAAATAAATAGTCGCACAGCATCCATATTTTGTTCAAAAGCTACACCCCACAGATATTATTATAATATCCAAAATTTGCTGCGCGGTAATTTTAAACTTTTGCGCGGCCAGGCAGCCAATAGGGAACATTTCTCCCAGTTATGTAGCAGTGTACCAAGGAGTATATCTTTTTTTTCTACACTAATAACTTGTCTTTTTCCAGAAGGCCTGCTCCACCACAACACTGCCACGCCCACCAACACCTGCCGACATTCGTTCCGGATCAGCGCCAGGGCGATCACGTCTCGCACATATGCCAGACGTCACACCCGCCCAACTACCATGACTACATGCACGAGTCCGAGGTGCCCAGTTCACGGGCTTCAACAAGGGCGATGTCCCGTGTGACACCTTACCACCAGCTCCCGTACAGCGTCTACTCACGAGTCCTGTTCCCGGTTGGTCTGGTCAGTCACGGGCGGCCCCTATTGGCTCTGACCCACTTGGACGGCCGGGACGGGTGTGGCAGCCCCTCGGAAGGACAGAGCGGCGGTGGTGGTGGTGGTGGAGGTGAAGTGGAAGACGTTGTGTGCGTGAAAGACTCCCCCGAGGAACGTGGGGTGGGGGAGGAGGGCAGCGGGGACACTGGTGTCGTTGACTATGTGCACACTAAGGACCTGGACATCGTCAGCAAAGAACAAGTGAACACGTTGTGTTAGACTCAGCGAAGAAGAAGTTACCGACACGATTGTGACAGTTAACGGATGAGAAAGACAGACAATAAGTGGATATATGTGAATGAAATCGTATTATTTGTATTCTGTAATAAATAAACTACTTCACAATATTTTATCTGACTTCTATTATTGTCAGAGAAAACGTGGGACGTGGTGGTCGAGAGGTAGCGCTCTCGACTGTCATACCGATGGTCACGAGTTCGAATCCACACGAAGGTGTGTATTTGTTCTCGGGGCCTGAGGAGTCCCCGAGTCATCCAGCTCCGAATGGGTACTTAACTAGACAATAGTTAGGCGGCTGGGGTAATGCGTGGAACCCCTATAGCCGTGGCCTGTGACCGCTACATCACTTGCCAACAGATCATCTGTCATGGTCTGTGGACGCAATTATCCTCTGCATAGAAGGAGCGTCTGTATATCTAAGATAAGATATTGAAAAACGTTAGTGTTCAACTTCTACTCCCTGGTATATCTCACTTTTTTTCCATCGTTTCACAGTAATGAAATTGAGGTGAAAAATTGCAACCTCTCTATTTTCATTTTTAGCTGCTTGTTGCTGGAATAGAGTTGGTATTGTTTGAGAAACAGGCGGCTGAGGATTGTTATTAACATTATATTTGATGTCTGTGTAGTCTGCTGAGACGGACTAAAAGTAGAAAAGTGAGTCAATCACATTATAGGAGAGTATCCAAATCACCAGGAGAAGCAAATACATTTATATTTTCATGTATTGTAAGTGGACCATAGAACATATCTTTTCTTCTTGTAATCCAGTCTCATTGTGGGAATTGGCAATGAATGGCAAACGGCTGATCACACATTAAAAAAAAAAGATAACCTTAAAAATGTGTGTTTTGTTGGGGGAAACTTTAAGTTGTATAATAAAATTAAAATCCTCGCAGGTGCTGAAAGATTTTGTTAAAGATGAAGACCTGAAAAATAGCTGTGTAAATCCCTGGTACATTAACCTTTGCTGTAAAGTTGAAGAAAGATGTTTTATTCGCTGGTACGTTAACCATTTTTTTGGTTGGCAAGTATTTCATGTTACGGTTTCTTGGAGATAATTCCAGAGATAAGGATTGACAGTAAGCACAGTCCAGGATTCTTCAGTCCAACAAAGTCAAGCGGTAAGAACTAACAATAAAATAATAACCCTTTAATTTTTTAAGGAGGCGAAATTTAGCAAATGGAATCACTTTGTGTTTTTGTTTTGATGTTATTGTTAGTTAAAGTAAACATAGATTAACGCAATAATCATAATAATAACCTCTTTTAGACCATGGCGGTCAATGGGGCAAGTGAAGTAGCGTTCACAAGTTTCATTTAGCCACCACTAATGACCAATAGATTGTGTAGCTAGCACAATGTCCCAGGGCCAGGGGCGGATTAAGACTGCAGGGGGCCCCTGGTTAAATCAAACGGGGGCCCTATCCAGCCAGCGTCCCTTTAAATAAAATGATTGCTAGCAGCTAATATAAGATTGTAACTAAATATTAATCATGTAAACCAGTGGCTCCCAAACTTTTTTTACCCGTGGACCCCTTTTATAGTCAAAACTTGCCCACGGACCCCCAAGTGAAAAAGCTATATAAATGTATAGTATACAAATTTACTTATTTAAAAAAAACATTTTGCTGAAGAATCATTTACTTGAATTTAACTTTTGCTAAATTTCTTTTTTATATGACTTGGATGAAATTGATGAGATTTTTTATAATTTTATGAGTGTTTTTATGTCAGGGTCAATGTTTGTGAGTAGCTAACGCTAATCCCCACGAGCACAAATGTCAAGCCGGTTTCTTGTTTCTGATGAGGTTCAAAACTGCACTGAATCCGTTTATACCGAATAGGAAGACGGGAAAGCAGTCAACATCTGTTGTCAATAAACAATAATGCAGAATATAAATTGGGATATTTTTTTTAATTTTTTAAATTTTTTTTGTAACTAGAATTTGTGGTATCCTTGTTCAAACATTGGTTTATGTTCCTCATTTGTGGATAATTTAATATTAATATGTTCCACCTGCATTAGTATGGATTCATCTATGTCTGTTATCTTAGTTTGTCCCCGAGTAAAAGGGTCCGACACCCAGTCCGAAATATCCAAGTGAAGAATGACTTCAAATCTTTGGTTCAGGTATGCATAAAGAGCCGTTAAGTGTTGACAGAAGGCAAGCAAGTCTTCATCTCTATTTTGGAATTTAGAAAGATTTTGAATCTGAGAACATTCTCCTCTCCCGAATTTTTGTTTATACAGAAAATCTTTTGATATTAAGCTTTTAGTTTTGATTAAATTTAATTGGTCACCTTGTAGTTTGACATTAGTTTCGTTAAATTTTGCAAACAAATCTGTCATAAAGGCTATGTCATTTTTTTAGTTAATTAAATTTTGTCTTTGCCTTCCAGGAATTCCAGTACTGAATCAAAGAGAGCATAAAATCGATTTAAACATGCACTTTTAGATAACCAACGTAATTCTGTGTGAAGTAGTAAACAATAATAGTCTTCATAATTTTCCATCAAAGTTTAGCAAACCATATCTCATTAAAGTATGATTAAAGACATTCCTTTTGATTTTATTAACTGCTCTATTGACATAATCTAGTGATCCAATCAAACGTTCACTAAGATTTTTTGCAACTAAATAATGTCGATGAATGACCCACTGCACTGAACATACATTGTATTACAGCTTGTTTTAAGTATACCAGAAAGCTTCAGTATATTCATAACAATGCGGAGCTCCGTCAGTAGCAACAGAAATGTTAGTAGTCAAGAGTATAGCTTTTTCATTGTAAAATATTTTTAATTCAGTAAATAACGTTTCACCTTACGTATCTGTTTCAAAACATTTAGCAAACAATAGTTCTTGGCAAAATAGCTATTATTTTACAAATCTTACATAAGCTAAAATTAAAGCCTCGTTTCCTGGTAAAGTGGACACATCAAGCTTTAGAGAAAATTCAGATGTTTTTTTAGTATTCACATAAGGAATTTTCAACACACTTAGCCATTTCGTTAATCCATCTTTGGACTGAATTATTGCTCATTGGAATTCTTTTCTTGATGTCGAAAGCTGGTTTGTGCAACAGTGCTTATCACCTCACATACAGCTGGTAAAATAAGTTCTTCACTAATCGCGTGGGGCTTTCCAGACTTAGCTATCAATAAAGAGATATTATAAGACGCACGCAGTCCATCGTCATCTCGCTTTGATGTTGTCCCTAAGAGCTGTTGAAGTGTTAGTGTTTTCAAATATGTTTGTGAGACTGCTTTTAAAAAAAGTTAAATCTTTAACTTTTTAATTTTCATTAAATGTTCCTTAAGCTTGGAAGGTTTATTAGAATCATTCGACGAATTTCTATTACACAGAAGTGGCAGAAGACACATTGGTAAAATACGATTTCCTGGTAACGAAATGAAGCCATACTTAAAAAATTCAACGCTGAAAAGTCTTTATTATTTCTTCGGATCAATCGTCCAATCATATCAAATGTGGTATTAATATAAAGCTGGATTCTTCCTGCCTTAGATAAATACGACTTATCGACACGTCAAAATTTACCCAACCCTGCACTCATCGTCATTTCCGTTAAAAGATTGTATTTTTATGAACTACATATAGTGTCTCCTCCTTTTTCACGCACCTAACTTGACACAAATTTCAATTAACCAAGCATTTTGATTGGTTACAGCTGTGGCAATATCGTAGTTTTTTTCTTTTTCTAGGTCAAACAACTTTATTTTACTCAGGATCTAAAACCAGTACTACAGAAGACTACAGTATTCATTTTTCTTTATTTTGATTTCCGTAATATTTTTTGAACCACATAATTTTATTATTTTCATACTAAAACTTCCGCGGACCCCCTGACGTTGTTCAGGGACCCCCAAATCAATTTTAATTTTCCACGGACCCCCTGAACGGTTCCGTGGACCCCTGGGGGGTCCGCAGGGACCACTTTGGGAACCCCTGATGTAAACAAACAAAAAAAAAACAAAAAAAAAACAAAACGAACACGCAGAATTAAGTGTTTGAAGTGTTCGCCGGTTGTTTTAAGTTGAGTGTTAAAAGAAAAAAAATTTTAAAAAATATTCCACCTCTGGGAATCGAGCCCGATATCGCTTGCACCACGAGCCTATACTCTTCCACACGGCCAGCAGAACTTTGCACATTATGTAAATTTTAAAAATGTAAACAATATTTTATAATATTAATAATATGTTCTCTTAGTGAGCCATTCAAATCAAGTTTTTCGATTATTAAAACTATCAGGTCTGAATATCGATCAATTTAATAGGTACAATTTATTAATTTATTATATTTTCAATGGTTCATGCAAATATTTGTACTCTTTATTATAAAATATAAAAAGTTTGGGGGCCCCAAACCGTCCAGCCCCCCTTTAATCAGCCATAGCCCAGGGGCATTTGCTAGAACCGAAGATAAAACCCGTGACTCTTTTCTGCCCCGGTTCGACAGAAATTGCTTCAGTAGACCAATATTACACAAAAATATATATTTATATATGATTTATACATACATATAATCTATATTATTACAATTAACATTTCACAGGTTTTAGTTTAACTTAATATATAACTATAAAAATATTTTTAAAATCATAAAAAAAAATTAAAACTTAGTTAGCAGTAAAAATAACTTAAATAACGAATTAAAATTTCGGCACTTGGATAAAAATTTCGAATTAATTTTAAAAAATATTAAAGTAATACAGTTGTATAGAAATTATTTGATGATAACAAAATATAAAGATCATTTTTTTTTCTCAAGTGGTTCAAAAGTAATGAATTTTTTTCTCAGACCTCATAATTACCTTTTTCACTATGTAAACTATGTTGTTTTCCTTCACTTTTTGTGCCCTTTCGGGTAATTATTTTTTTAAAAAATGCCCATACGCACAAAAATATAGAGCTTATAAAGAGAAAATTACGCAAAATTACAGGCCATGTTGAATCTCAAGCTATTTTTTATCTTCATTCAATCCAAGAAATCTTGCAATATAGTTGCATCTGACAGAAGTGCAATAGAAAAATCTAAAAATCACATAGCTGACATGCATAGTTTTGTCACGGCGCAAGGTCAAAAGTCGCACAAAAATATAGAGCTTATATAGAGAAAATTACACAAAAATGAGATGCCTACATTTTTTTTCCCTTCAATCCAGGACATCTTGCAATGTCGTTGCATCTGACAGAAGTGCAATAGAAAAATCTAAAAATCACATAGCTGATTTGCAACGTCACTTCCGGTCTATGACGTCACATTTGGTGGGCGTGGTTACTTCCGGGTTATGACATCACTTCCTGTTATGGGTTGGGGTCATTTCCGGTTATGGGTAGGGTCATTTCCTGTGGGTGTGGTACCAAGATGGCACCGAACATTTCTAAACTTGTTGTTTTGAACCAAGATGGCGGCCAAGATGGCGAACAAGATGGCGGCCATTGAGGTCAATAACTGCGTTTTTTATTTGAGTAAATTAAGTTATTTTCCTTTGTTTTCTTTTGTTTTGTTATTAAATTATTTTACTTTTGCTTTTATTTATTTTGAATTTATTAAATACTACAATGGTTCTCAGATTATATAATAGCTAAATTTTTAAATTCTTTTTACTATTTTAAATATTTCAATGGTTCTCAATGTTTTATATAAAAGTTTTTTAATTTTATTTTTTCTGTTGTTTATTATTTTTCTTTCTTTTTAAAATTACACTGGTTCTAAATGTTTTATATATTAGCTAATTTTTTTTTCTTATTTTTAATTATTTTACAATGATTCTCAATGTTTTTTTATAATATGTATTTATTTAAGTTTTTAAATTATTTATTATTTTTGAAACGTTTACAGTGGTTCTAAAGCTTTTATATAATAGCGTAATTTTTATTTTTTCTTATTAAAAATTTTTCAATGGTTCTCAAACTATTTCATATGTATTATTTTTATTATTTTTATGGGTTTCACGTTTTCGGGTGATGTATTTTATTGAGGGTACCCCTGCTGGACAGGTTTTGTTGGTGGTGGTTTTAATTATAGTAAAGTAGTGGGGCTGCTGATGGTATATGTTACAATCAGGAAAGGGGGGGCGCCAGCGGGATATTTGTATGTTTGGGTTTATCACATAGGCGTTGTATAGGTGTAGTGGTATAAGGTATGTACAGGAATTCTTGAAGTAGTGTTATATTGTTTTGGTTTAGCTTAAATCACTAATACAAATAGGAGGGCGGGATGTTACTGCTTAATTATTGTAAGTTTTAAAAATAAATTAGTGCTGTGTCCAGGGCAAGTAATGCGTTGGGTTAGATTAAAATCAATAATACAAACGAAGAGAAGGGTGTGGATGGGAGCAATTTTTATGAGTTAGAGGCTGATTTCTTTCTTTTCATAGTTTTATAGGATCTTTTTAACAAAAGTAGCGTTTCTCGTGGTCTTTTTTATGAAAAGTTCTATTTAGTTCATAATGTTTCTCAATTCTTTTATGAGTTAAAGGATGTTTTAATTCTTCATTTTCATGGTCTTTTTGTTTTCGTTTTTCTAACTTTAAGGTTATCACCTTAAAGGACACTTTTATAAGTTAAAGGCGGGTCTTTATGGGTGTGTTTTTCTGACTTTGAAGTTATCACCTTAAGTCTAGGGACAGTTTTATAAGGTCAGAAGAGTTATTTTCTTCATGTTTTTTCTTACTTTGAGGGTCTCACCTTAAGGAACACTTTTCTGAGTTCAAAGGGTCTTCATGTTTTTCTTACTTTGAGGTTATTAGCTTATGTCTATGGACAGTTGTCTGTCTTTAAGAGAGTTTTATTTTGTATATGTTTTTTTCTTCCTTTAAGTTTATCACCTTAAGGAGCACTTTTTCTAGCTTCAAAGGGTCTTTGTGGTTGCATTTATTTCTGACTTTGAGGTTATTAGCTCATGTCTATCGACAGTTTTCCATATCACCTTACGGGACACTTTTATAAAGTCAAGGGGTCTTTATGTTTTTCTGACTTTGAGGTTACCACCTTAAGTCTAGGGAAAGTTTTCTGTCTTCAAGTGGTCTTTTTGGTTGCATTTTCTTATTTTAGGTTTACCACCTTAAGTCTAGAGATAGTTTTATAAGGTCAGTGGAGTTATTTTCTTCATGGTTTTTCTTAATTCAACAGTTTTCTGTCTTCAATGGTTTTTATGTTAACATGTTTTTATTACATTAAGGTTATCACCTTAATCACAGGGACAATTTTCTTCATTTTCATGGTCTTTTTGGTTGCGTTTTTCTTATTTTAGGTTTATCAGCTTAAGTCTAGGAACAGTTCTCTGTCATCAAAGGAGTTATTGTCAACATGTCTTTTGTTACTTTGAGGTTTCCAGCCGATTCATGTTTTAACGCAAATGCTAGTGACCAGACAACAAACTCACTAGTCTTTGCCTGGCGTTTTACGCACGAACTTGTAGTCTGTACTGATTTGAACTTGTCACTGTCAGTTGCTATTTTCGTCTCTGGTTGGTATGCTACTCACAGTTGGCTTCACCTAAGGTCAGATAGAGGTCAGCACCTGGAAATGCATATTTCTTAGGCCTATGTAGGGGTGATAACTGCGTTTTTTAAAATTAAGTTATTTCCCTTTGCTTAATTTTTAATTAATTAAGTTTAGGAGCATTTTTCTAAGTACCAGGGAGTTATTTTCTTCATCTTTTTCTTACTTTAAGTAAAGACTTACTTTAAGTCCAGGAACAATTTTCTGTCTTCAAAGGAGTCATTGTTAACATGTTTTTTCTGTCTTTGAGGTGATATAAGGTTAAATTTTCGTATTTACTTGTACCCCATATGATCTCGGTGTTCCATTTGATAAGTTGTAAAAGGGGATTTGGTGTATGTTTCTGGTATTATAGTTAAGTTCAATAATATTACTATTTAAACTTGTAGAAATTTTTACGTGCGTCATGTAGTTTTTGATAAAGTGGGTATGGGTTTGTAATTTGACCACACAACGGGTGTTGTAAATAATTTTTTTTAAAATGAGGGAGTGTTATCCACCAGAGGTGTTTTTTTTTTTTTAAAAAAAGGA
>MUZC01000040.1:202605-219899 GCA_002072015.1 Radix auricularia | reverse complement strand
CACCCCTAACTAAAAATGTTCTCCCCCACCCCTAACTAAAAATGTTCGCCCCCACCCCTAACTAAAAATAATAAAATTAACGCTGCATCCTTCTTTTATTAAAAGTTTGACAGGTTTTTTTTTTTAGATGTGCCATAGTCTGTGTTTATTTAAGACAAGCTGTAGTTGGTGGTGATCCAGGGGAACATGGGAGATAATAATTATAATTGTGGCTATGGGAGTTAATGAGAAATAAATACATGATTACCGCCCTGCTGTCTGCGGGCCTGTGATGACGTACAGAAAGGACACCGTGTGTTAACAAATGTTAGCTTGATGAGGTACAGAAAGAACCTTGTGTTAAGTTAACAAATGTTAGCGTGGTGACGTAGAGAGGAGACTCGTGTGTCAACAAATGTTAGCTTGATGACGTAGAGAGTAGACTCGTGTGTTAAAAATGTTAGCGTGATGACGTAGGGAGAAGACTATGTGTGTTAACAAATGTTAGCTTGATGACGTAGAGAGGAGACTCGTGTGTTAAAAATGTTAGCGTGATGACGTAGGGAGAAGACTATGTGTGTTAACTAGACCTGTCAATGGGTACCCGGGACCCGGGTACCCGTTGCCATCAGATTACCCGGGTAGTAAAATTCCGCCCGGGTACCCGTGAAAATTTAACTTCAATGTTTATATTAACGGAGGCAAAACTTCGGCTCCCAATTTTTTTATTTTTTTTTTTTATTTTTTTTTTTTGCGAGATAATTTTTTTAATGAAAATGTTTTGTTTTTTTTAAAATTAAATGCAGTAAATTACATTTTATGAGAAATATCTGTCAACGGGAAATGTATTTGATAGTATACATCTTTTTCTCTCAATTTGAAACAGAAATCGCAAACACAAAAAGGTTTTGGCGCTTTAAAAGAATCATATAGATAAGGAAAACAAAAGTCCACGGCTAAAAATAATGATGTTAGAGATAAAGCGGCTGTTTGTTAGTAAAAAAAAAAAATCCCTTCTGTGACAGTAACTTTGCTTTGAAATACGCGATTGATACTAACTTACGTTGTTTATCTATCCCCTCTCCTCCCTTCATTCATATAACCCACACCCTATGCATTCGCTTGTGTTTCTTGTGTGAATTAACACGTGTTCACCTAAAAAAAACTAATGTACAAGGTTGTCAGTATTTAAAGTTAATAAATTAATTAGTTAGTAACAATTTCAAATGGGTAAGTCGTCGGCCTTGGGGCGGGACTGCATAGAGATGAATGAGGCCGTGTTTGGTATTGTTAATAAAAACATCCCTACTTTAACATTTACTTTGAAATACGCAGACATAGGATTTCCGATTGTAGACGTTGTTTATCTCCCGCCTCCTCCCCCCCATTCGATTGTGTTTTGCGTGTTTGTTCCCGCGAGTGCCTCTTTTTTATATATATATTTTTTTAGCGCATTTTCGAGATGTCGAAATCGCTATTGCCCCCGTTTTGTCCGTCTGTCTGTCATCACCATGATCACAGGATCCATAAGTCCTAGACCCATGATGTATATATGTTTTTGTATGTCCTGACCTGCCATTGGTGCATCAACACTCAGTTACTCGATCCGTTAAAAAACCCCGTTAAAACTACCAAAAAACTTTGCGAATCGAGAGTTAACACTGGCACAAGGAACGGGCGCCATTGCCGGAAGTCGAATACATAGTTTTTCAAGCATTCAAGAGTGGTGTGAAATCGTGCAAAAGAATTAATTAGTGTTTTTTTTAGTTGACGTCATTAAAATATGTGTAAAAGTTTAGAGATTTTTACTTCATCATTTGTGGTGACTTGTAGTTAGATTAAAGAGAAAATAAAAAATTATAAAATGTAAAGAAATGACTTTTAAATAAATTTTTTTCAGGTATATTCATTACACAAGAAAATTCATAAATATATGTCTAAAATCTAAACACAATTAGTGATAACTACATAATGCTGATATCTAACATAAGTACTGATACACAATACGAAAATGCGCTAACACGTCCTGAGTCCAAAAAGGGACCAGGCTTAACATGATTTTTTTTTTNGCTGAATAAAATTTACCAGTTGAAGTTGGAATCTATATTCCCAAATATTGCTATTGCATTACGGATCTTTTGTACAATTCCTGTAACAGTTGCAGAAGCTGAAAGAACATTCAGCAAGCTAAAGCAAATAAAAAGTGTGCAGCGATCAACCATGAAGCAAGACCGATTGAACGGTCTTGCAACTCTTGCGATTGAGCATGATTTGGCGAAGTTATTAAATTTTGATGATGTTATTAACAATTTTGCTGTAGCCAAATCAAGGAGAGTTTGTTTCTAAAAACAATAAATACAAATTTGTACAATTAAACGGTTTTATAGTTTAATTTAAACAATAAACTTAAAATACAATTTTTTTTCAAATAACAACTGAATAATTATAAAACCATACCTTGTATGATGTATCGGTCTAACTTATCTAAAGTATAAGTACAATGTATATGATCTGTAAATTTTTTAAATTCTCATGACCTAAAGATACTTTAGAGGTTTATGCCCGGGGGCCCGTGACAGCCCTGCCTAGGGGCCCGAAATTTCTGTCGGCGGGCCTGAAGGGGGGGTATAAATCGGCCAAAATCACGTGACGTCACTTTTAGACGTCGGCCGTGTGGTTACTGTGAGAAATAAGGTGCATGGAAGGTGGCTAGGTTGCATAGTATAGCTGTAAGACGGGGAAAATTATGCGATGTTTTGAACGGGTAACCCGGGTACCCGTTCGAAATTTGGACGGGTACCCGGGCAGCATTTTTCAACAAAATTGACAGCCCTAGTGTTAACAAATGTTTGCGTGATGACGTAGAGAGGAGACTCGTGTGTTAACAAATGTTAGCGTGATGACGTAGAGAGGAGACTTGTGTGTCAACAAATGTTAGCGTGATGACGTAGAGAGGAGACTCGTGTGTTAACAAATGTTAGCTTGATGACGTAGAGAGGAAACTCGTGTGTTAACACATGTTAATGTAGAGACAACCTTGCACTCGGTGAATGAATGCGTTTATCTGTAGGGCCCTAACCTTCGTGCTTATCAGACCACGTAGTGGAGGTCATCGCCTGGACATTGGTCCAGTTAAACTGTTAACTTTTGCTGAACTGTACAGTACTCTGTACTTTCTTTTTAAAACATGAAGAAGAAAACACACACTGAAGGTTTAAGATAAAAGGAGATCTCTGACAAAGTTAGTTAGGACTTTACCTTAGACTTGAATTTCAAGAATTTTAATACAGAGTCGAGGTTTTATTTATAATAACTCAAGAAGATAGCGCAAAATAAAATGGTAATAGCAATAATAATACTAATTGTAATAGTAATTTAATAGTAATGTAATTTTAGTCATGTGTAACTGTAACTAGATCCCCAATAAATGTTACAACACAAATAAGACTCTAATGACAAATGGTTATATTATAAAGTAAGTACCAACAGCCAACAGTATTTTTGTCGATAACTTGACTTGTACTGACACTGACAGACTTAAATATTAAGGCGAGTTGTTTACAGACGACATACCTTTTGTAAGACAGTTGACGCTATCAGTCTATCACTATAAGTCTATTAGTCTATCAATCTATCAGTACCCTGGTATACCCTGGTCGTGTCAACGAATAAAGCAAACAAAACCCCAAGTTTATTCTGAGAAATGCTCTATCTAGAACTGAGGTAGACTGGAGAGCCAGCTATGTCAAGGTTTCCGTAGTGTAGTGGTTATCACATCCGCCTAACACGCGGAAGGTCCTGGGTTCAAGCCCCAGCGGAAACATTATTTTTTGTTCACCGCTTAAAAAATTATATTTTTTAAATGAGTATGGGGTACGATATAAAAAAAAAAAAAAAAGGACTCACTGCAATTATTTTTCTAAACCTCACTTCAGTACAAATCAAATAGTCTTGAATCTTACCCGACTACTTAATATGATGGAAACAACTAAAGATATAGTGTGAGTGTGAGAACCATGGACTTACTGTATACATGCAGTACTCCCTGATAGAAGGGGTACTTTCCAGGTTTTTGAAAGTGGAGGCCAAAATCTTCTTGACCTTTTCAACGATCCATTCGTCATCGGTGACCTTGTCTCTTTGGTCGGGGTCAATCTTTGCGCCATAGTGGAGGCACGCCTGGATGGGGTGAGGTTGATAAGTAATCATTTAGGGATATGTTTAGCTCTGCTTGGTTGGATGTTGAGATCTGTGCTTTGTGAGGTATTGAAATCTGTTACGCAAATATGTTAACTGAAAGTTGTGTTGTAGGATAATGATATCTGGTAGGCAATGTTTCATCTAATAGGTTAAGGTGTCCTTGAGAAAAGTTTTTTGTTTTTTTTAATTGTGTTTGCAAAGTTTCACAGCATCCGTTTTTGTGTGAAATATTATATAAAATTTGCTGCGTGTTAATTCTAAACTGCTGCGCGGCGTTGGACTGATGCCTGCTGGGCCGCGCATTATAAAGGAAATGTATCTGATAGGCTGTAGTGTAAGATACGTTTACAGAGACCGACGTTCGTCCTACCTTGACCAATCCTGGATACTCGTGCATGGGGAATCCATAGATCATGCAGTCATCCACAGTTCGCGAGTCTATAAAGCAGGGGAACTTGCCGGGCGCGTAGTCGCTTGCGCCGTCGTTGATAACCTTCCAGTACAGAACCACAGTCCGGAGTGGCTAGGATGTTAGAGAGTGAAACAAGAAGAAAACGTCTGAACACAACGGGGACGGGGGGGGGGGGGGGGGGAGGGGGNTGGGGAGAGAGTGTGTGTCGACAAGAAGCTGTATCGTAGTTGGTGCTAATAATTTAACATGTGTTCAAAACGTGAATGTAAGAGCCAATGGCTTATGGATGGTGCTAACAAGTGCTTTGGTTAAACACGATATAGCTGCATGGATCTAACAGAGTATAGCTGGATCTAACAGAGTATAGCTGGATCTAACAATGTATAGCTGGATCTAACAGAGTATAGCTGGATCTAACAGAGTATAGCTGGAGCTAACAAAGTATGGTTGATGCTAACGGTAAAACTCTGGTGCTAGCAGTGTATGATTGGTGATAACATTGTATGGCTGCGGGGCTAACAGTGTATGTCTGGTGCTAGCAGTGTATGATTGGTGATAACATTGTATGGCTGCGGGGCTAACAGTGTAAACCATGCAGGTGCTAACAGTGTATGACTGGTGCTAGCAGTGTATGGCTTGTGCTAACAACATATAGTTGGTGCTAACAGCTAATGTATATTTCAGATGAAAATGTCATAGAAATGTACTTACATCTAGTGGAACACTGAGCCCCAAAGCTGAACAGAATCTCCCTGACCACGCCCCTGCAGCAATGACCACACTCGAAGCTTTGTACTGA
The DNA here is from genome assembly GCA_002072015.1 of Radix auricularia. Taxonomy (NCBI): domain Eukaryota; kingdom Metazoa; phylum Mollusca; class Gastropoda; family Lymnaeidae; genus Radix; species Radix auricularia. The sequence goes on along the minus strand of MUZC01000040.1, from coordinate 214,509 downwards.
CCACTGGTTGTGGACACAGTGACAACCTCACCAGGGGTCACCGAGGTCACGGGTTCACCGTCCCGTAAAGTCCCGCCAAGCCGCTTGAAGACAGTCTGGGAACAAGAGATTAACAGTTAAAGTTAATGTGATATCATTGGAGGGTTGGTTGTGATAGGGTTGGCTGTCATAGGGTTGGTTGTGATAGGGTTGGTTGTGACAGGGTTGGTTGTGACAGGGTTGGTTGTGATAGGGTTGGTTGTGATAGGGTTGGTTGTGATAGGGTTGGTTGTGATAGGGTTGGTTGTGATAGGGTTGGTTGTGATATGGTTGGTTGTGATAGGGTTGGTTGTGATAGGGTTGGTTGTGATAGGGTTGGTTGTGACAGAATTGGTTGTGATAGGTTTGGTTGTGATAGGGTTGGTTGTGATATGGTTGGTTGTGATAGGGTTGGCTGTGATAGGGTTGGTTGTGATGTGGTTGGTTGTGATAGGGTTGGCTGTGATAGGGTTGGTTGTGATATGGTTGGCTGTGGTATGGTTGATTGTTATATGGTTGGCTGTGATATGACGGTTGTGATATGGTTGGTTGTTATATGGTTGGTTGTGATATGGTTGGTTGTGATATGGTTGGTTGTGATCAGTGGCGTCGCTAGGGGGTGCAATGGGGGCGGGTGACGCCAAAGGTCTGAAGGATAAAAAGGGGACACTGATTTGGGCATTTACAACACATTCGTCAAACTTGATTTTAAAACTATTTACACAACAATCAAACATTTCTTTAAATGATAAACGTAGCTTATGTGACCATCATGTCATTGTATCATGCCAGTTAGTGTATGAATGTTGTACATTGAATGTAGTTATAAAAATATGTGCTTCACTATTCTTTTGTGCAGCGCTCTGAGTCCAGCTGCTTTCTTGCTAAAGCGCTAAATAAATTATCAAAATTAAATATAATTTCTTATAATTTATTATTTCTCACCTGGAAAGCGGCTAGCGCCCTGTCTGCTCGCAGCATCCCCCCATTGGGGTCCCAGATTCCTCCACATTTATCCCCGGCGGTGAACACTGGGAATCGGCTCTTGACGTCTGCCGCAGTGAGCAGCTCATGTTGTACTTTGAACGCCTTGAGGTTGGCCGCGATGTTCTTTAGGGGCTGCGAGTCCTCCTGGTGCATCTCATACAGGCCGCATTTGCTGAAAGTCGAAGATCAGAACATAAGGGCGCTTGACCGCTGTGACGTCACTGGGGCGACACACCTATTGTGTTGGGAACCTGGTCTGATGGGATCATGGAGTAGTTGGCCCTGTTCTGCATGGCTGACCCTTAGTCACGCGACACCCTACTCTGTGTGACACCCTACTCTGTGTGGCACCCTACTCTGTGTGACACCCTACTCTGTGTGGCACCCTACTCTTTGTGGCACCCTACTCTGTGTGGCACCCTACTCTGTGTGACACCCTACTCTGTGTGGCACCCTACTCTGTGTGGCACCTTACTCTGTGTGGCACCCTACTCTGTGTGACACCCTACTCTGTGTGGCACCCTACTCTGTGTGGCACCCTACTCTGTGTGACACCTTACTCTGTGTGGCACCCTACTCTGTGTGACACCCTACTCTGTGTGGCACCCTACTCTGTGTTGCACCCTACTCTGTGTGGCACCCTACTCTGTGTGACACCCTTCTCTGGTGGGATCTTGACAGACACTGCTCGGCTGAGACCTACATTAGGTCATGATAAAACGAATACGTTGTAAATATATAGAACTAGGGGTTGTAGGGCACAGACGGCGCCCACTTTTTCAAAAGCCCATGTAACTTATTAATATCTCATTAATACGAAATATTTAACTTCCTAAAATGTATACAAAGTATTTTATGGTGACCCGTCAAAACGGCCCCTGACAAAACGGCCCCGACAAAACGGCCCCGACAAAACGACCCCGGTCAAAACGGCCCCGGTCAAAACGGCCCCGGACAAAACGGCCCCGGACAAAACTGTCCCGGTCAAAACGGCCCCGGACAAAACGGCCCCGGACAAAACGGCCCCGGTCAAAACGGCCCCGACATAACTTTTAATTAAGGAGATTTTTTATGTGCAATTTCTGAGCATTTGGGGGCATATTTTAACAAATGTTATATTTTCTAGCCTATTTGTATGTTATACTACAAACTAAGATCGGAGATTTTAAAGAAACCGTGATGCACGTACAATTAGCACTTATGGTCGGCCGGTTGTGGTCGGACAAATAAAGACGGTTGAGACTGCGTAACATTGTATGCCAATACGCGCCACAGGGCATGGGGAAAACTATGGGTTTAAAGTCTCACGAGCCCCGTCAGATTTCACTCGCTCCGTCTTATCTCTTCCTTTGTCCAAGGCGCTATGGTATGGCCCTGTCCGTGGACGGAGATCAAACAAGGTAAATATAAAGGTGGTGTGGTACTTTTATGGCCATGACTGGCCGGCGAGACCTGACCAATTACATAGTCGGCATGGCAAAGCATTTTATTACGCTTGGTGTCCCTATATAATTAGGGTCACCAAATTCTCTTCGCCTAGGGCCTCCAATACCCTAAAGCCGGTCCTGCCCCTACAATCCGTAATTTCTAATTGAAAATTACCATGCCACTAAATAAATTAAAAATATTTTTTTCTTTTAAATTCGCATTTTGAAGTCAACGTCCAATTCTTTTTACCCCCTCCCCTCCCCCTCGTCACATATCGTCACAAACGCTTGACTCCCTATTCCACTCCCCAAGGTGCGTGACGTAATTTATTGAAAGTCCCTGAACATGAATTTTCTTTACTGTCCCCAATTTGCCAAAGACAACTTACATCAACAAAAACAAATTTAAAAAGGAGCAGCAAGTATTTATAATAACATCTCTAAATCTAAAACACTTAAGGGTAGAAGAACGAAGAGTGGAGTTGTAATACTACAACTAACAATGCCATTAAATTTTAATTTGGAAATACAATAAACTAATAACCTTATTCAACCATCATAGACATTCTAAATTTATTTTGCCAATTTTTTTTTTTTAAACGCATTTTAAAAAGTGCCCTTTCTTCTCTTCTGGAAATTGTATATGAAATGAGTTGAACAAAAATGAAAAAAATAAAATAAAAACTTTAAAATCCTAATAAGGATGGGGCCGTTTTGACCGGGGCCGTTTTGTCGGGGCCGTTTTGTCGGGGCCGTTTTGTCCTGGGCCGTTTTGTCGGTGAACCGTATTTTATAATTACAAATCCTCAAATCCTCTTTCTACATCGTTCCCTTTTCAGAAATTTAAATATAAGCTCAAATAATTACGTCATATCATATTTTACGGCGAAAAACACCACAGCTCTATTAATCTCGAAACCACAATGATACCTTTCTTTTGCTACTGACTGTTGTACTATGTCCGTCAGCATTACGGAATAAGTGACTGGGGCTTTGTTATTGTTTATAATTTATAATCAAAATGACGCAACAAAACAATGGCAGGGGGGGGGGGGGAAGGCAACCCTTTATTAACTCTCATCTAATTATATTTACTGAAACTAACTAGACAAAACTTCAATGAAACGTTGAATTAAAAAAAATAATAATAATGACAATAAAAATAATCCAGTCACTCGTCAAAGCCTATAAGACATTAAAATTATGGCAGCGCAGGATATATTTGTGCACCACGGCCACAGTATTCGCGTGTGGCACATGAGGGGCACATACTAAAACTAAAACTAAAGACTAAAGAGACTGTGACTTCACACACCAAGAGCCGCTATTTAAGAACATAAATCCACCATCTTTTGAAGACAGAATGATGCCATAAAATCAATTGAGACATAGATCTACTAAAACAATTAATTTCAATGATTATTGAACACACAAACTTTAAAAGTGATGACTGAACTCGATATACGTAACTGCACGTAAGTGATGTAATGACTTCAACAAAACAAAAAAACATTTTAAATTCCCTTAAAGGCAGTGTACATGTATGTGGGGCTGTAGCTCAAGTGGTAGAGCGCTCGCTTAGCATGTGAGAGGTACGGGGATCGATACCCCGCTGCTCCAGGGTGTGTTAATTTTTTCTTCAAATATTTAAAATAATCAGATACTGAATGGTTAAAGCACAGACAAAATAGAATGATGTTGTTCATTTGTGTAGGCTGTGATGATCAGGAGAGCTCCACAAATAAAGATTTATTTTAGGTTTTTGTTGAAGTACATGTGTAGCTGCAAAAAATTGCTTTCAAAAATATGTTTTTTCTATAAATCCTTTATATTAACTTGGTGCGTCTGTCGGCCTGCCAAGAAAATGTGGATCGATTTTCAACCCACTCCCTCGTAAGCTAGCGAGCTGTAATTTGGTAGGCAGACTCGTGCCGATGATTTTAAAAAATGATCTTTTAAGATTTCAGATCGATCGAATGTACTGTAATTAAATTAATTAATTTTTAGATTGTCTCTATTTATTTCTATGTAACGCGTTAATTTTTGTTCAAGAGTGTCGCCGTGCGTATTATATCGAGCGACCTTTTTTTTTATACTTTTGGTTTGCGCTGTGCGGTGCGTATTATATTGACGATACTTTGGTAAAATATATTCCTGATCTGTAATTGTAAATGCTATTAGAATCTAATTGCTAATCTGTCTCGCCTTGCGCACTTTGTTAAACATGTTTTTTTAACCCTTTTCCCGTGATCAAATCGATCTGTAATTTAGCAGGCAGACTGTAGTAGTTATTTTACTTATAAGAGACATAACTAAAATTTTGGATTTTAGGATTGACGTGCAATCCGTATTAAAATGAACACACTTTTAGTTATGTCTCGTATATAAATGATTTATAGTCAAAAACTTGATTTCTTACGGGGTTGTGTTTTTTTATTAGGATTATTTCTTATACTTATACAGTTCCAAGAACAAAACTCACTATCAGAGAGAAAAAAAAAGGGGGGGGGCAGAAAGGTCAAGCTCAACAAACTTACACGTAAAAGTCCGCGCCAGATTCTTGTTCCAGCTCCTTCCACAAAGGGAAGGCATCCACCATCATCCTGACGTAGAAGTCCTCCTCGTAGGCGTAGCGAATGATGCGGCTTTGTCCATGGGAACTTCCTCGAGTGTGGGGGAGAGGGAACTAATATAAGAGAAATGATTGGATTATAGTTAAGTAAGAGCCGGAGACTACAGCACGAAGATGATTGGATAGTTTAGTAAGAGCCGGAGACTACTGCAAGAAGATGATTGTATGATTTAGTATCAGACCATGACAAACGAACTCCAGATGAAGAACCACACGGTTGCGGTGTTCTTCGATCTAAAGCAAGCATACGATAAGGTGTGGCGTGGAGGGCTACTATACAAATTACAGCAGTTAGGTGTCACTGCTAAAATGTACAGCTGGATAAAATCGTTCCTCACGGACCGAACGATTAAGACACGGCTTGGAGAAGTACTATCCAGCGAGGCACGACTGGAAGAAGGACTCCCACAGGTTTCAGCGCTTAGCTGTACATTGTTCCTAGCCTACGTCCACAACCTACAAAGCACTCTAGAGTCCAAGAATGCCATGTTTGTTGGTGATCTGGTGATATGGAGTTCAGGAAAAGACGGTGCAACACTGCAGAACCGGCTGCAGAACTATCTGAACCGTATTGAAAAATACGCCAACCAATGGCGCCTAGAAGTAAATACGGCAAAAACGGTCCATTCCATTTTCACTAATGGACGGAATGCCCTGAAGCATGAGGTGGTGCTTCAGATCTGCGGAAAGAGGTTAAGTTGGGATCGGACACCAACGTACTTGGGTATAAAACTGGACCAGAAACTCCAGATGCATAACCATGTGCGTGAATTATGCGCCAAAACCACAGCTAAATTGTCCCTGGTGAAGAAACTGGCTAGCACGAGTTAGGGCGCGAACGCAAGACTACTAAGAGCTCTCTATCTTGGTAGCGTGAGAAGTGCTATTGATTACAGCCTCCCGGTCCAGGCCTTTGCGAGCCGTACGGCTCTAGAGGGTCTGGACCAATTACAGAACCAAGCTCTACGGTTCGTATGCGGGGCGTTACGTACCACACCCACCGCCGAGGTAGAAATTATGTCAAACGTAGAACCCCTGGCGATAAGGCGAGAAAAGGCAATCATGACCACGGTTGAGCGATACCGTAGGTTGGAGCATGACGAACCCTGCTACCAATTACAAGACAGATGGGTTAAGAGAACAAGACTGAAACGACCCTCCTTCATGGACGTGGTCTACGAACTAGAAGACTCAGTCCCCCTACCCAAGCACAGGGAACGAATGCAACTGGTCCCTGCTCGAGGACCACATGAAAGCCTTGACCCGCCTGAAATACGTTTGACACTGGCAAATGCCGCGGTGACACGGGCCAGTCCTGTCGAGCTCTTGCTAGACGAGACTCTGCGCACAATCGAGGCCTATGGAGACAGCGTGGTAAAAGTCTTCACTGACGGCTCACGTTTCAGAGATGGCAGAAGTGGATACGGTGTGCTAATTCAATACCCCCAACCAGGACCCGACAGCGTCGAACTGTCGGGACCGTGTGGATCTACTAACAGTAGTCATGGAGCCGAACTAGAAGCGATTCACAGGGGTTTGAAGGAAGTACGCCGACGTCTAGCGAAGAGAAAGAGTTTCCCGACCGTCGTTGTCTTCACCGATTCTCGGTTTTCGCTCGAAACCTTGAGTCGAAGCTCTCTGGAGGCCAAGATAGTAAGTGCCATTCTGGATACAGTAGGTGACATCCTGGCACGTGGCGGCAAAGTAGTCCTACAGTTCATGGCCGGACACTGCAGAACGGCCCAATCAGACAGGGTCGACGCACTGGCCAGGGCAGGCGCAGCTCAGCCCCAACCCGATAAGCCCTTGACCCAACTGGGGGTCAAGTCGTGGCTAAAAGACCATTTCCGTGGGAAATGGGTTGAGGGCTGGGCAAATGGGAATACGGTCAGAAAGGTATACCAGAAAATGCCGCGAACGGACAAAAGCGATGCCTGGTGGAAACTTGACCGTAGTAGTCAGACGCTCATAACACGAATGAGAACAGACCATTGTCCAATACGAAGCTACCTTTACAAGTTTGACAACAGAAGGGAACTGGCCTGTCGGCTGTGTGGCTGCCCCGAGGAGACGGTGGCCCACGTACTAGAATGTTGCCCCGAGTTGGACGGGGTTTTGGGTGGTGAAGTTGCGGTACCTGCTGAGGATTACCTCTATGGCGGTGCCCGAATGATGAGGCTCGCCTGCGAAAAATTGAACCGGGTTTTAAGAGCCTAACGGCTCAACCCAAAAGAGAATGTACATTCATTAGTAAGAGCGGAAGACTAGTGCACGAAGATGATTGGATAGTTTAGTAAGAGCGGGAGACTAGTGCACGAAGATGATTGGATAGTTTAGTAAGAGCGGTAGACTAGTGCACGAAGATGATTGGATTATAGTTAAGTAAGAGCCGGAGACTACAGCAAGAAGATGATTGTATATTATAGTTTAGTAAGAACCGGAGACTACTGCAAAAAGATGATTGGATAGTTAAGTAAGAGCGGAAGACTAGTGCACGAAGATGATTGGATGGTTTAGTATGAGCGGGAGACTAGTGCACGAAGATGATTGGATAGTTAAGTAAGAGCCGGAGACTACTGCAAGAAGATGATTGGATAGTTAAGTAAGAGCGGGAGACTTGTGCACGAAGATGGTTGGATAGTTTAGTATATGAGAGAGGAAACTAGTACAGGAAAGATGACTGGATAATTTATCATGAGAATGAAAATGGTAGAGGAGAAATGATTGGATAGTTTAGTCACATGTGACCAGTCGACAACAAAATACGTAACAGCTGTTTTAGGTAAATGTTTTTTCATAATAATTCTTAGAAACGTTATATATTAATGACAACAATTAGAAGAAGAGTGCAAACTTCACCTGCTCTAAGAGTAAAACTTTCTTTCCTTTCTTCACCAGATTGTAAGCACTGGACGAGCCCTCGATTCCAGCGCCGATGACAATGACGTCATAGACCGTGTTCCCAGCAGCCATATCGGTTTTGTTGTAATTGTTTCCGTGTCAAATCTATTCCCCAACCTGTCGATTGAAGAGCGGTTGATCTCGGCTTATTGCCTGAAATAAAATAACTCACGAGAAACTCTACAAATCTCATATGCTGCCTGTCATTTTATGAACATAAAAATAACGCACCAGAAACTCTACAAATCTCATATGTTGCCTGTCATTTTATGAACATAAAAATAACGCACCAGAAACTCTACAAATCTCATGTGTTGTCTGTCATTTTATGAACATAAAAATAACGCACCAGAAACTCTACAAATCTCATGTGTTGCCTGTCATTTTATTAACTTAAAAATAACGAAGTTGAACTTTCAATTGTTTCCTACATGTTTACTAAGTTGTTATTGTCTTCTTGTTAATTTCTGAGACTTTCTAATCAGAGAGAAAAAAATTTAAATAACATTTATTGGCGATGATAGCTGTAGTTAATATTTTCTAGGGCTGGCACTGATAAAAAAATGTGTTCGATTAATCGGGAAATATTAGACTAATTGTATTTTTATCATGCATATGTCGATCCTGTTAAGTAGGGAGTCATTATTAAGTCGCGGTAATTCCATTGCTCTCAAAATTTTTGACGTAACACAAAAAAAATTGTTCTGCTATGCAAGAAACCAGGAAGACATTTTTTTTTTGTTTACGTATGCACTTCTAAATAATAATAATATTACGAAGGAACAGTATGTAAAACAAAAATAAAATCTATACTAATAAAAGGGAAAGCCCTCACTGACTGACTAACTGACTGATTCATCACTAATTCTCCAACTTCCCGTTTAGGTAGAAGCATGAAACTTTGGGATATTGTTGGGTATCCTCTAAATACGAAAATTGGCGAAAAAGAGTTTTAAAAATCTCGCTCATTTGGGGCCGGTGTCCCAAAAACTTTTTTCTCCTCCATCACTAATTCTTCAACGTCCCGTGTAGGTAGAAACATGAAACTTTGGGAAGTTGTTGGGTACCCACTAACGACAAAAATTGGAGAAAAAAATCTCACTCTTGGGGGGGGGGCCGGGGGCCCAAAAAGTTTTTTCCTTATATGGGCTCTATAAAAATTGAAAATCACCAAGTTTCCTATTTCCCATGTAGGTAAAAGCATGAAACTTTGGGAAGTTGTTGGGTACCCTCTCACTACGAAAATTTGGGAAAAAGATTTTTTTAAATCTTGCTCATGTGGGCTGGGGGCCCAAAAAGTTTTTTCCTTATATGGGCTTTATAAAAAATTGAAAATCACTAATTTTCCTATTTCCCGTGTAGATAGAAGCATGAAACTTTGGAAATTTTTTGAGTACATGTTTCCTACGATAATTTGACAAAAAAAGTTAAAATCCCCTCTGAAGGGGGCCGGGGCCCCATTTTTTTTCCTTATATGAGCTATTTAAAAATTTAAAATCACTAATTCTCCTTTTCGCCGTATAGGTAGAAGCATGAAACTGTGAGAAAAAAAAATATTACACGTTACCGACGTAAATTTGCTAAAAAATAATGTTAAAACTCTCTCTCATGGGGGGCCGGGGGTACAAATATAGTTTTTATTATATTAAAAATCGACTCATCACTAATTGTCCAAATTTTCCGTGTAGGTAGGAGCATGAAACTTTGGAAAATTGTTTAGTACCCTCTCACGACGAAATTTGTTGCAAAATAATTTTGAAATACACTCATGGGGGCCGGGGCCCCTAAAACATTTTTTTCTCTAATATGAGCTATATAAAAATTGAAAATCTATAATTCTCTTATTTCTCGAATAACTAAAGGCGTGCAACTTTGAGGGGTTGTTAAATACACTTCCACGATGGTAGCAGGTGAAAACATATTTAAATATAGTTTTTAATGAACTCACTAACTCATCCATCACTAATTCTCCAACTTTCGGTGTAGGCAAGAGCATGAAAATTTGGGAAGTTGTTGAGTACCCTCTCACGGCGAAAAGGAAATTTAAAATTCCAAATTATGTGGGGCCGGGGTCCCAAAAACTATTTCTTTTTATCTGTAAAAATTGAAAATCACTAATTGTCGTTTTTGCCGATTACGTAGAAATTTAATTTTTAGGAAGTTGTTGAGTACACTTCCTGGATGGTAACAAGTGAATATATATTCAAATTATCACTTACTGCAGACCGGAGGCCCCCAATGTAGTTTTTCTATTAAATGAGCTATTAAAAACTGAAAATTACTGCTTCTCCCATGTTCTCTGTATGTAAAAGTATAAAGCCTTCTTTAGTTGTTTAGTATCAGTAGCATGCCTTCAGGAGACCAGGCTCCCAGACAACGGTTCACTCAAAGAGGCCAATTACACCTTCTTCTGGCAAGGCAGACCAAAAGACGAACCTAGACAGCATGGTGTGGGTTTCGCTGTTAAAAACACTCTTCTACCATCCATTGAACCCCCGTCATCAGGCACGGAGAGGATCCTCACTCTTAGACTCATAACAACTGCGGGCCCAGCAAACATTCTTAGTGTGTATGCCCCAACACTCTATTCAACTCCGGAAGAGAAGGACCAGTTCTATGGAGCGTTAGACCAGGCAATAGCCAGCATCCACAAAGACGAGGCAATCTATCTCCTAGGAGATTTCAATGCTAGAGTGGGGAGCGACCACGAAGCCTGGCCCACCTGCCTTGGACTCTTTGGAAGAGGAAAGTTAAATGAAAATGGACAAAGGCTTCTGGAATTGTGCTGCTCACGAGGCTTGTGTGTGACCAACACTTTCTTCAAGTGCAAGGATATACATCAAGTATCTTGGAGACACCCTCGATCCCACCAATGGCACCAGCTGGACCTCATTATCACCAGGCGTGCACAACTAGCTAGCGTCCTACTCACTCGCAGCTATCACAGTGCCGACTGTGACACGGATCATTCCCTTGTCGCCAGCAAAGTACGAATAATGAGGAAAAACTCGTACCACACAAAGAAAAAGGGAAGTCCACGCATCAATACCTCCTGCATGAAAGACCCTGCGATAGCGCAGCTGTTCAAAGACAAGGTGAAGGAAAGTCTCTCAAAGATGTCCCCATGCGTCACCATTGACTCCAAATGGACGCATCTGAGAGACACAATCTATACATCCGCAATACAAGCCTTTGGCAAAAAATCTCACAAAAACACGGACTGGTTTGATGAACATTGGGACGAGATGAAACCCGTCACTGAAGCAAAAAGGAAAGCTCTTATGGCTTACAAGGAAAAGCCTACACCCGACAATTTGCATGCCTTAAAAACAGCTAAGTCACTTGCCCAAAAGGTTGCACGTAAATGTGTCAATACCTACTGGCTTAAGCTCTGTTCCAGTATACAATCAGCTGCAGACATGGGCAATGCAAAAGTCATGTACGAAAACATCAAAAAGGCAACGGGCCCCTTGACGTCAAAAGCTGCTCCCCTAAAGTCCAAAAGTGGAGAAATTATTCAAGACCAGGCAGCACAGCTAAAACGGTGGGTTGAGCATTATCTGGAATTGTATTCAACAGTTACCACAGTCTCCAGCACCGCTCTAGATGACATCCCAGATATGCCACTCATGGAAGAACTTGATGTCGTGCCCACACAGGAAGAGCTGAGCAAAGCAATTGACAGTCTAGCTTGTGGAAAAGCGCCTGGGAATGATGGAATACCACCAGAGGTTCTAAAGAGTGGCAAGACAGCTTTACTCCAACCATTGCACGAGATTCTGTCCCTCTGCTGGGAACAGGGCTACATCCCCCAAGACCTAAAGGATGCAAATATAGTGACACTATATAAAAACAAAGGTGATAGGAGTGATTGCAATAATTATCGCGGCATTTCACTCCTTAGTATTGTAGGAAAGACCTTTGCCCGCGTTATACTAA
>MUZC01000040.1:189273-202417 GCA_002072015.1 Radix auricularia | reverse complement strand
TGTCCCCCTCACCTACTTGCCATCATCAGACAGTTCCATGAAAATATGCTTGGCACAGTGCAGTTCGATGGAGCTAAGTCAGAGGCCTTCCCTGTCAGCAGCGGAGTTAAACAAGGTTGTGTACTCGCACCAACACTCTTCGCAATATTCTTCTCTGTACTTCTTCGATACGCATTCAAGGATAGCAGTGAGGGAATCTGGTTACATACCAGAGCTGATGGAGGACTTTTCAACACTGCCCGCCTCCGAGCCAAGACCAAAACGACGGATGTCCTAATTCGAGAGCTACTATTTGCGGATGATGCGGCACTAACAGCACATACAGAATCTGGTTTGCAACAACTCGTGTCAAGCTTCTCCAATGCCTGCAAAGAATTTGGTCTGCAAATCAGCTTGAAAAAGACAAACATCATGGCCCAAGACACTCGACCTCCTCCTACCATAAATATCGATACTGAAAACTTGGAGGTTGTGGACAGCTTCACCTACTTGGGATCCAAGGTCTCCAATACACTGTCCATTGAAGAAGAAATAAACAGCAGAATTGGCAAGGCAGCCGCAACAATGGCTAAACTAAATAAGCGGGTCTGGCAAAACACCAAGCTAACGGAGAAAACCAAACTGTGCGTCTATCGAGCCTGTGTCATCAGTACACTACTATATGGGAGCGAGACATGGACCACTTATACATCACAAGAGCGTAAGCTTAACAGCTTCCATTTGAGATGCTTGCGCCGCATCCTTGGTATTAAATGGCAAGAAAAAGTGCCTAATAGTGAGGTCCTAACGCGTGCCAATACCCAAAGCATGTTCTCAATTCTTAGTGAAAGACGCCTGAGGTGGCTAGGACATGTCAAAAGAATGAGCCCCGGCCGCATCCCGAAAGACCTCCTATATGGTGAACTTGCTTCAGGAAAGAGGAAAACAGGTCGCCCTCGCTTGCGATTTAAAGATGTCTGTCAAAGGGACATGAAAGCAGCCAAAATACATACAAGTGACTGGGAGTGCAAGGCAGAAGACCGATCTACGTGGCGCACAGTTGTCAAAGAGGGCGTCATAGTAGCCGAGGAGCGAAGAATGGAGGAGGCGGCAGACAGAAGAGCTAGGAGAAAGGCCAAAACATTTGGAAGCACAGAACTCGTGTGTAAAAACTGTGGCAAAGACTGTCACTCAAGGATAGGACTGTCACTCGAGAAAATGCAACCCAACCCAACGGTGATGCACCATCGTCTCGCGAGACGGAAGGATGCCGGTATCAGTCGCGATGGTAATAAGGAATTTTAAAATTTTCCATTAATGGGTGGCCGTTGGCCCAAAACCTTTTTTTTCTTCCTAATATGGGCTATCTAAATCAACACTAATTATCCAATCTTCCGTGTAGGTAGATGCTTGAAATTTTGAGGAGTTGTTGAGTACACTTCCGCGATGGTAAGAGTCAAGAGGCAAAAAAAAAATTAAATCTTTTCTCACTAGGGGGACGATTGCCTAAATATAGGTTTTTTTCTCATAATGAGCTATATAAAAAGACGAATTTTTCAATAACTGAAATCCTAATTTACAGCAGCAAAGCGCGGGTAAATTGCTAGTTAAAATAAATTGGAGGAAAAATATATTTTCTTACATTTACTCGATGTAATTAATTTTAATCGATTAAAATTTTTAACAATCACTCGATCAATTAATCGTTACTTTCCGTAGCCCTAATATTTTAATTAATTTATTTTGATCACCGAATTTGAAAATATTTAACTAGTTGTAATAAAATATACGTTCAGCTTTGAAGAACACCTCTTAAAAAATAAACGTTTTTTTTAAAGAATATTTTTTTATTGAACTTTAACTGTTCATTCCCTCCCTCCTCCCCTAATACTTTAATTTGCAATTTGCCGTTTAAATCTGGGAGGCCTCTGTTTGTTCTGTGATGAATAATTTTGTTCTTACTATTAATAATGTCACATCAGCTTTGAACACTTTTCCACAAATCTCAGAGTTTACATGACAAACTGAGAAACGCCGAGCAGTGCATAGACACAGCTACCGTACTCCATGCTACATACACAAGGCCGTTAAAAATAAAAAGGGGGGGGGCGTGAAATTCTCGGTCTACATTCAGTTGGCCAGCATATCAAGTCAACAAACGCTTGCCACGGGTTCTGTCATGGTGATAATGTTTAAATTCGACGAGATTGGTCAACGTTATAATGGACCCCGTTGGCCTGTAGTGCTCGACTCAGTAATTCACGGGCTAATGCTTAGTCATATCTCTTGTTTGCAATGAGACAGACGAGAAGATATCCCGTTAACTTAATTACCTAAAACGCCAGGCCCCATCAGCCGTACCATGCTATAAATAAATATCTGTGGAGAAAAAGTATTTTTAAGAACCGGACAAAATTTACTCTGTCCGGATCCAAACTTTAAAAATAACAAATCAACGAATCAAATGTTAAGCTTTCGGATTTTCGTTTTTCAAATTTCAAAACCAAATGGCTGATATACAGTCGGACCTCGCTAAGTCGAACTCAAAGGGACCCGGAAAAAAATTCGACTTGCGGAGTTTTCGCGTCAGGGAAAATGACGCTATAGGCGCAGAATTTTGCCGGGATCTAACAAAATTAATTGGGTATAGCGAGGATTTCGACTTAGGGAAGTTCGACTTATAGGGGTCCTCTTTTAACAGTTAATAATCGAAGACTTTCTAAGCAAGATAAATTAGAGACATGCACAGTTTTAGGCCCCTACAAGGTGAATTCCGCTGTTAATTGTAATATTTGCGCCAAATTCTGGCGCTTGTCGGACTTAATGAACGTATTTCCTGGCTCGAGAGCGCTGAATTTTTTTTTTACTTTTAACTTTTTAAAAATTCCGATGACGTTCTTATGGCTTTCTGCTTAAAGCATCGGCTCTTTAGCTCCTCAAATATTCAAATTTGAGACGCTGAAGTTCCGATAGTCTTATTGCATCGTCTGAGTTTGTGAGCGTACAGCACTGTAAGGATTTTGTGGTAGATGTTCAGACTTCAAGAAGCCGTATATAATAAAAATCCATCCTTGGACAAAGCGCGTAGGAAGGACATAGAAGAGTTTTACCCGCTGCCGGAACTTTGTCTCATATATTATTATAACGGGGCTTAAGTTCGTTGATTAAAGCTGCTAGGAACTGACGTGTTTGAACTCTACTGCGTAGAAACACGATGTTTTAAGGTTTAGCAGTCTAGGCTACTTCCGGTGTGCACAGTGCTTACAGTTAGTGCGGGCCTCAGAAAAGTTTGTGCTAAGGGTAATTCAACAAAAATGCTGACTACATATATAAACTCCCTTGCTCTCAGTTGTCTACGAAACTTGATGTTTTCTGAATTTCAAATCCTAAATTTAAACCATGCATGAAATTAATTGTTTTCTGAAATATTATTTTTAGTTAAATAATTCAATTTAAATGTAATTCTTAAATTGGGAACTTTTTATTGTTATTAGACGGAGCCGAATTCAATATTTTTTTCTGTCACATTCAACTCTTAATCAATCGCTCCTACTTTAGATAATTTAATCTTGAGTCTAAGAAAACCAAATTCCCCTAAGACATGTAAGAACAATCATATCTGAAAGTAAGAAAATTACATTTGCTATTATGAAAAATCATATCAGCCAGTGTGTGCAATGATAACTTCTAGTATGAGCAATCATATCAAATAATAATAATAATAACTAGATACGACCCGTGGATAGAAAACGTCGCAGACTTGCTCATAGATCGTGCTAAGAAAGAGGGGAAAGAACGTACAAAACGAAATCAGGACATTGCGAGGGAACGTCGGGCGTGGGGGGATAGGGGCGCCAACGCATTGTTGATATCGAAACATCCACACTGCGGTTAGCTACCTGCCCCCCACCCTGCACTACTCAAGTTTGCCAACCATAAACTGTGATTGGCTGACCCTAGCGAGGGTCAGCCAACTTCGTAAAAAGGAGGAAAAGAACGGGCAAAAAAATAATATTTTTTTTAACAATTAAAAAAATGTATTCAGTGGGGGCGTGTTAGGCAAGTGTGATAGCCACGGTTCACTGACAAAACGGCCCCGACAAATTGGCCCCGACTAATTGGCCCCGACAAAACGGCCCCGACTAATTGGCCCCGACAAAACGACCCCTGACAAAACGGCTCTCTCAGACAAAAAGTTTCTCGACCTCTGCTGTAATGTCCAGTAATTAATCATTTATGGAAGTTGACTGGATAGAAATCGGGGGGGGGGGGCGGGCTGGTGGCACTTTTTTCTCCCTGCAGGGGTGGGGTTGGGGAGTAATTTTTTGTAACAACGAAAATAAAAGACAGACAGCGTAAATTTATTTTCCTATGACCATCAGTTCCAACCACAATATTATGTGATTGTGAAACTCTGGGGGAGGGAGGAACGGTTATTTATCTACAATTAAAGTGCTGTTTTAAGTAATATAGAAATATTGAGAGGAAGACGGTGGAAGCAAAGTAGAAAAAAAAACAACAACCTGACAATTAATAACCGATCTTATTTGTATACAGGCTTTTCACTTGAATCGTGTGAGATAACATCTATGTACATATTTAATGCACAAGAAATGAGGAGTCAAGCAAATAAGCATGACAAATGACCCTCGCCATGGTCAACCAATCACAGTTTAGAATTGGCAAGCGAGGGTGGTGCAGGGTGGGAAGGGTTCTGGTAACAACCACAGGTGCGCATGTCTTGAGACCAACGTTGCGTCGGTGGTTTCCCCATCCCCCATCTAGCACCGTCACTCACTTGCGTTGTTTTCATTTCTTCGTGCTGCTGTTTGTGTCCGTTCTCCCCCCCCCCCACACACCACCCGACCCCCCATTCTTTGCAATATCTATGAGCTAGTCTGCGGCGTATGTTAAGCTACGAGTCTATCAAGAATTTTTTATTTTTTTTAAGGAAATCTTAACCGTGATTCTTACACCTAACGAAAATTAGAACCTTATCAGCGATATCCTATCTCAAAGTTGAAAATATGTAACACATTCTATGTTATAAAAGTTAGGGGTCACAATTAGTCACAAAAAGTTTGTGCATATTTTAGAGGGCCCTGTAACTCTGCAGCTCCAACGGGCTCATCACAAATCAAATTTTAAAAAAATAATAATAATACATTTAAAAATGTTTTAAAATGTATTATTTTCGTCTCTGAGCTCTGAACCAAATATACCTCTTTGGTTTTGAAAAATCTCCACAATCTTATCAAACATTTGGCGAAAATGGCGTCAAATATATATAAATTTATCATGATTTAAATAACGGGAAGTTATTGTTTAGTGGTAAATAAATTGAATATAATTAACTTTAAGGATATGAATAATATGATTTCTTAATTATTTATTGATTCTTTTCTTGCCTTTTTTCAATTTCAAATAAATTTTAATTTTTTAATATTTTCACTATAAACTTAACTAGATTCACATTTATATTCAATACCCCACGACTACTCACTTTATTATTACTGTTCTTCATTTAAACGAGTAAAAGCGATTTTAAAATAATATTGGTGTTATTTAGCATTTAGAAAATCTATATTTATTATTATTTTCTATTTTAATTCATTTAAAAAGGCCACCGGTGCAAACAAATTAAGAATGATAAGTTGCCAGGTAATAACTAGTGATAAATGATAAATTCATTTTTCCTAAATATATTGTTTACTTTCAAAATGAATGTTATTATCTAAATTTGTTTTTCTCGGCACAGTCTTTTCATCGTTATTGAAGTTATTGCTTTTAAAATAATCCGCACTTTCAAAGTGTTAATCTTTATGCTGAAGCCGCATAGATTAAAAATCAATGTGAAAATATGTCGGCAGGCGTGTGTGCATTCCGACATAGCAGTAAATAATATCTATGAATAAGGAAGGGTACGTACGACTGAAGAGGAAATAATCACCGAAGATATGCCAGCTTGCTCTGAAATATTAGACTAAAGAATGAATCACGATGTTAGAAAAGTTCGTTTGCAAATGTTGCGCTGCTATTGTTGTTACACAGAACTTTCATCACATTAAATCTGGGTGACCTAGGTGGCTAGTGTGCTAGCGGTGAATGGGCAAATTCTTACTCCAGTTTAGAAAATAGCGCTTTACGTGCATTATAGTTCGGAACAATTTTGTCTTATTTAAGAGTGTTGCTACATAGCATGCCATTGATGAACGACATATATTTTCTCCCTTTATTGATCAAACGGACCTTTTTTTTTTTAAACTAGCTAAAAAACTGAGTTTCTAAAATAAATAGAATTGTGTGCTTCATTCATGAGTTGTAGCAAGGGACTATTTTGTATAAGTAAATAGGATTTATTAAAATTGGAAAAACATTCATTATTTCATTAATTTATAATTTATAAATGTCCTTTAATCGTGAATTTAGCAGCTAGATTTAACTAATTAATTCAGTTCTTTCGTGAAGACATGTCCTCATTATTTTGTGAAAGCACTTAAATACATTTGTATAAGTTAATAAGTGTGTGTGTGTGTGTGTGTGTGTGTGTGTGTGTGTGTGTGTGTGTGTGTGTGTGGTGTGTGTGTGTGTGTATTCATGATGTATTACTGTAGCATTCAGAATGCGTAATAAGAAAATTATTTTTTTTCTAACAATTGAAAAAGTCTCAAGGCTGAAACTTGTCAACTATCAAGGGCGCCAAAAATAAATTGGCCAAGAGCGTCAAAATCCCAGTTACGCCTCTGGTAGCAACTTGTTCACATTTTTTGTGTGCTCGTTATGCGAATTACTTGTTATGAGTGGTGCTCGTTAGAAGAGGTTCCGCAGTATATTTTAACACACTCTGTGGATAGACTGGATACTGGTTTTCATCGTGGACAAAAACTAAATTTATTCATTATTATATTATCAATATTACATATTAATGCTTACTTCTTTTATGGTACAACTACGATAAATAATCACACTATTTGTTCTTGTATTGTTACTGTGTTAGGTAGGTCAAATGAAATAATAAAATACAAGTAAGAACACCAATTTTATTTTTTTTAAACTTAAAAGATAAAATTTTTATGTTTCCGCTGGGTCTCGAACCAAGGACCTTCCGCGTGTTAGACAGATGTGATTACCACTACACTACGGAAACTACCGGTGGTTAATATTGTGAGGAATTTAGGGCGGTTAGGGCGCTGCGTATGTTTGGCCTTTGAGGTGCCGCTGGACTAACGGGCGAGTCCAGATGACCAGAGGTGCGAACTTGGGAATCAAAGGACATAGGAACCGCGAACGAGGCTTTGAAGACGGGAGCTGACCAGGCGGGCAAATAATCTAGCCCGGGTGTCAGGTATGGCAGACCGAGATACACGGCCGTAAGGTAGATGACAGGAGCCGACGAGGAAAGGGGGGGGGGATTACTGACCAAGACGGGGTACACCCACCTACCCCCGTCTTATCTAAGGGGAGGTACAATTGGATTGACAGGACCGTCGGACAGTGATAGTTGGAGGGGGCGGAGTCTGAGAGAATAAGAACGCTCGGACTGAGACTCACAGGGGGACGCACAGACGGGAGTTAGGAAGTAGGATGTATAGGTAGATAGACGCAAGTGTTAGAGAGATGTACGAATAATGAATGTACAGAAGTTAAGTGATTAAAAGTAATTAATTGTACATTCTGCCTTGGTGTTCAGTGTTTTAAGAATAATTAACCAAGTGTGTGAAGAGCAGAATAACAGTGAGAGTAGATAAGGATAGTTAAACATAGAACAACCACGGAACTTCACAATATGCAAAGCGAAACTTCAAAAATACCCGCCAGCCAATGCAAACTATTTTTAGGTTAGACATCTTGGGGCTATTTTTTCGTAATAATGGGGCCGTCAATTAAGTAGGTCACGCCCCAGAAGTGGGGGGGGGGGGTTCCGGCCATTTGTGACGTCACGGTGTTTTATATTACATTTTAATTATTTTGTTAATAAAAAAGATTTTTTTTTTCGAAACTTGGACGTAATTTGGGCGAGGGGGTTCCGAGATTTGTGACAGTTGGTAACAGGGGGAGGGAAGAGTTAAAATGGTCAAAAATAGCATGACGTTTTTTTATCACAATCATTGAGCATATGGGCATCTCCAACAGCTTGTGACCCATTTAAATTATTTTATTTATTTATTTTTACTTCCAGCACTGAAAACTGGAAAAATATGAAAAAAATATTGCGAATATAGTGTTCTTAATGAGTAAAGTCTCTATGATTTGATCTTGGTACGCCAAAACAGAAATTTTAAATTGTCATAGGCATTGCCAATCTCACTTTACCTCATTAGGATGCATGAGCGATTAAGCCGTCTTAGTGGGGGCAGTCTCGGTGGGGCAGATAATTCTTATACGGGCGAGCGCGACAGCATTAGGTCTGGTGGATTTAAGACCATAAACCAGATTGTTCCTTAAACCAGTTCAGTGAAACTCGGCACCATAACCTAGACCCATGTTCCCCATGAGCTGCAAGCCTGTGATGCAGATACCTAACCACGATTGGGGTCTAGAATTACCGCGCAGCAAATTTTGTTAAGGATAATATAATATCTTTGCTTGCGGTGTGTAAAATTTCACAAACACACAAAAAAGTTACTTTACAAATTTGCACGCGAGTTTATTTACTCTCAAAGTAAAATTTGGCATCACAAAAGAGCGTGCACATGTATGATAATTATCATTATCAGTCCCGTGACCGCTGCGGTCGTTGGGGGGGGGGGATAGATAACGATCTACACAGTTTCCTATCTTAAGAGGTGGCGGCCAACAATTCACTCAATCCCGTCCCCGTCCATTTCTTTATGTTGTCAAGCCAGCTTTTCCTTTGTGTCCTCTTCGCGACCCCTTCACAACAAAGCCTTGAGGGATGATTTTTGTGAGCGTATCATGTCGCGGTACATGACCGAACCACGCCATCTAGCGTCTCTTAATTGTTATAATCATTTGTTGACGACTCGCAATAGAGCTCGGTCTGTCCCAGACATATTCATTGGTCTTATGTTCTATATAGGAGTGCTGGAGAATTTTCCTTATGCACTTATTTTCAGGGCCGGCCTTAGGGCAAGGCGAATGAGGCTACCGGTACCGCGCTTTTCAGGGCCCCGCGCTATTCAGGGCCCCGCGCTTTTCAGGACCCCGCACTATTCAGGGCCCCGCGCTTTTCAGGACCCCGCGCTATTCAGGGCCCCACGCTTTAACTAAACATATTTTACTATTTTTTAAAAATAACTTTTCTACTTTTAAGTATGACTTTTTTTATTTAAAAAAATAACAATCGCATCAAGAAAACATAATGTTTATTTTGATGCAGAATTTTTTTGTTTACAAATATAGCGTAATCTATACTAATAAAAGGGAAAGCCCTCACTCACTCACTGACTCACTCACTGATTCATCACTAATTCTCCAACTTCCCGTGTAGGTAGAAGCATGAAACTTTGGGAAGTTGTTGGGTACCCTCTCACGACGAAAATTGGCGAAAAAGAATTTTAAAAATCTCGCTCATATGGGGCCGGGGGCCCAAAAACATGTTTTTCCTTATTTGGGGTCTATAAAAATTGTAAATCACCAATTTTCCTATTTACCGTGTAGGTAGAAGCATGAAACTTTGGAAATTTGTTAAGTACATGCTCCAAATTATATTTGAAAAAAAAAGAGTTAAATTTCCCACTCATGGGGGCCGGGGCCCCAAAAAAAAATTTTTTTCATATGTGAGCTATATAAAAATTGAAAATAACTAATTCTCCTATTTCCCGTATAGTCTAGGTAGAAGCATGAAACTTTGGAAATTTTTTGAGTACACGCTCCCGACAGAAAATGGCAAAAAGAATGTTAAAATTACCTCTCATGGGGGACCGGGGGCCCAAATATAGTTTTTCTTATATTAAAAACCGACTCATCACTAACTCTCTAAATTCTCGTGTAGGTAGAAGGATGAAACTTTAGGAAGTGTTTGGGTACCCTCTCACTACGAAAATTGACAAAAAAGAATTTAAAAAATCTCGCTCATGTCCGTCCGGGGGCCCAAAAACATTTTTTTTCCCTTATAATGGCTCTATAAAAATTGAAAATCACCAATTTTCCTATTTCCCGTGTAGGTAGAAGCATGAAACTTTGGAAATTTGTTAAGTACATGCTCCCAATTTTAATTGAAAAAAAAAAGAGTTAAATTTCCCACTCATGGGGGCCGGGGCCCCATAAATGTTTTTTTCTATATATGAGCTATATAAAAATTGAAAATCACTAATTCTCCTATTTCCCGTACAGATAGAAGCATGAAACTTTGGTTACTTTTTTTGAGTACACGCTCCGGACAAAAATTGGCAAAAAAGAATGTTAAAATTCCCTCTTATAGGGGACCGGTGGCCCAAATATAGTTTTTCTTATATTAAAAACCGACTCATCACTAATTCTCCAATTTTCCGTGCAGGTAGGAGCATGAAACTTTGGGAAATTGTTAAGAACCCTCTCACGACGAAAGTCGGTGTGAAATAATTTTTAAATACCCACCCATAGGGGCCGGGGCCCCAAAAACGTATTTTTTCTAATATGAGATTTATAAAAAGTCAAAATCTATAATTCACTTATTGCCCGTGTAGGTAGACACATAAAACGTTGGGGAGTTGCTAAATTCACATTCGCGATGGTAGCAGGTTGAAAATATTTCAAATATCCTTTACTGGGGACCGGGGGCCAAAATGTAGTTTTTTTCAAATATATACTCTTTTAAAACTGAACATCACTAATTTGTCAATATCCCGTGTAGGTAGAAGCATGAAACTTTGGGAAATTGTTGAGTACAATCTCCCGACAAAAATTGGCAAAAAAGAATGTTAAAATTCCCACTAATGGGGACCGGGGGCCCTAATATAGTTTTTCTTATATTATAAACCGACTCATCACTATTTTTTCAATTTTCAATGTAGGTAGGAGCATGAAACTTTGGGAAATTGTTAAGTACCCTCTCACGACGAAAGTCGGTGTAAAAGAATTTAGAAATACACACTCATGGGGGCCGGGGCCCCAAAAACGTTTTTTTTCTTATATGAGATTTATAAAAATTGATAATCTTATTTCCCGTGTAGGTAGACAAGGAAAAATAATAATATAAATTTTAAAAAATTCCTCTCATGGGTCGTCGGGGGCCCAAAACTTTTTTTCACCTAAAATGAGCTATATAAAACTGAATCAACACTCATTCTCCAAGTTTCCTTGTAGGTAGAAACTTTAAACATTTGGAAGTTGTTGAGTACCCCCCTCCCCCGCGCTGGTAAGGGGCAAAAATATTAAATCACCTCTCAATAGAGGGATGATTGCCGAAAAATATGGTTTTTTTCCCCTAATATGAGTTATATAAAAAAGACGCATCTTTAAATCTCAAAGTTCTTGTGTACGTAGGAGCCTGAACGTTTGAAGTTAATATATTTAGTATATCCATCTTGATTCAGATTAAAATCAATAGGTGTTTTGAATTGGTGTTACGCGTATTATCAACGCTAACTGAAATCCTAATTTCCGCAGCAAAGCGCGGGTAAATTGCTAGTAATATAATAAAATATTATAATAACCAAAACGTCGAAAACAAAAATATTTGTCTTATAGCATTTTAATAACCATTTAGGGGACGGTGGGGGGGGGGGGAATGAAGAAAAAGATTTTCCAGCAGATAACAAAATAGATCTACCGATATTTTCTACAACCTTCTGCAAACGACCGATGGAAAATGGAGAAGGTTTTAACAGCAAATTCCTTATATATTCAGCAGCTAAGAACGAAATGTTGGGATCCGACGGGAGTTAGGACTGAAAATTGCCAGTGTGAGACTGTCTGATGACGAGAAATCAATTTGACATCTACTATGAAATGGTTTGAGCTGGGAAACAGGCTAACAAAACAATGCACAATTTAACAAGCAAAGACAAACATTAATAAATGTGAAAAGGCTCGTTAGTACAGAGTATTTCAACATCTTATGGCCATTGTCCGTTTCCTTGCTGAGCACAACTTGGCTTTTAGTAGTTCACTCGATAAACTACATTGGACACATAAAGGAAACTTTTTGAATCCTGTTAAAATTCTGGAAAAATGTATCTTATATGTTACAGACGCTCCTTCTGTACATAAGATTATTGCGTCCTACGTATTTCTATGGTTTGTGTTTAGTCCTGTATTCTTACTAGAGTTTTAAATGATGATAAAGTGTTGGCTTTCCTGGTTTCTTCAGGCAACCTATTCCACGCCCGAATACCGGACGGAAAGAAAGAAAACTTGTATGTGTTTGTTCTTGCATATGGAATAAGAAAGGTGTTTTTATCTTTATGTCTATTTGAGGGTTGTATTAAGTTATCTTTGTGTTGTATTTCTAAATTAGAATTAATAGCCTTATGTATAATTACTAATTTACTCTTGGTTCTTCTATCCTCTAGTGTTTCAAGGTTTAATGATTTAACTAATGGTGTTACTCTTATCAGTTTTGAATATTCTCCAGTAATGAATCTGGCAGCTCTTTTTTGGATTTGTTCTAACTTATCAATATTTTCTTTGGTGGATGGGTCCTATACAGAAGATGCATATTCTAGTATAGGTCTCACCAGGGTGAGGTAGCATTATAGTTTTATATCTTTGTTACATTTGTAAAAGTTTCTTTTTATAAAGCCTAAGGTTTGTTTGATTTTTTAATAACTTCATTGACATGGGGATTCCAAGATAGTTACTCATTTATTATGACTCCTAAGTATTTTTCATCTTTAGTTTGGGTTAGTTCTTTTCCATGGATGAAGTATTTTGAATTTATTTGTTTCTTTTTCTTTGTTACTCTTAGCAGTTGACATTTTTCTGGGTGGAAGGACATACTCCAGTTAGTTTCCCATTTTATTAATTCATCTAAGTCTTTTTGTAAAATTTTGCTATCTTGTTCTGACTTGATTGTTCTATAGATTATACAATCATCAGCAAATAACCTAACTTTAGTTCCTGTTGAGATATTGTTGGGTAAGTCATTTATATAAATTAAAAATAGTAAGGGACCTAGGACAGTTCCTTGTGGAACTCCTGAGTTAACCTTTATTGGTGTAGATTTAGATCCATTAATTATTACAGTTTGCCCCCTACCCAATAGGAAATCTTGGATCCAGTG